>DWAJ01000402.1:0-34140 GCA_018238005.1 Eurema mandarina
ACATCCCACGTAACAAGTTTATTGCTTGTTGATATAACAAATGAGATTTCTAGCTGCGTCCCACAAAGTGGCCATTGACATTATACTCGTATGTATGAGGAAGTATATAAAAGTTTATTGAAGAACAACATTTGTTTGGATTATGAAACATGGCTTATTATAATTAATCAAATGTCAACCAAGTTATAAAATAAATGCGGTACTTTATTAGGTGGTACGTGAGTATGTTACCTTCTCTTTCACGCAAAAATTACTGAATGCCTGAACTCTGAAGTTTGCCATCCAAGTAGATTATACCCTTTTTTTTGACGGGGGGAAATCCTCTTACGGATACCGCGTCCTCCTCGAGGGAGAAGGAGGCGGTTATGTCGGACTCGCCTAAAACCGGCCACTACCGACTAAAACCCACCGGTGTTCCGTCGCGCACCCTTGAGTATTATATACCTACTTTTATTTATTTTTTATTGTAAATGCGCATTATACATATTTATAAATGTTAATAGATTTTTGTGATTGCATACTCTTTACTAATTTTTAAATTTTTGCTTTTAGCATTTTTTTATTTGTGATTGCTTTGCGCACCACTTGGGATGCTTCCAGGGACTACCAGTGGTCCGCGTACCAACGGTTAACAACTGTGCTATAGGAACAACTTTACCGCGTAACTTCGCCTGTGTATACTGTAAAGTGTATACCCACTACTACTATTAATGTAATAATAGAACGAAACATTATTTCTGTATTGTTTTTTAATTAATTTACAGATAGAAATATATCTTCATTTATTTAAGCAAGAAGCGGTATCAATTATATATTTAATTCTTAAAGATTTTTCAGTCAAACATCAGATATTAGAGTTTAAATACTTACTAAATTGAAAATTAATTTAACAATTATTAATAATAAAATTTTATGTATTATTAATAATCAACTTTATATTATAATTTGACCCTATTTCCAATCGAGACCACGTTCTTGGTGATTCACAAAACCAGTTTTGTTTTAATTAATATGGAATTTTTGCAAGCAAACATCTGACTGCGATATTCAAAACAATATTTATTTTTATATATAGTATTCACAATAGCTCTTTCTATATACAAAAGAATATTATCTAGTAATTAGCGTTCATCATTATGACTTTTACTTTGAATTGTTGCTTTTTAAGGAACTGCATTTTATATTTAAAGAAAACACTTCGCTAGACCTATTCTTTTACTATAAACTACTGTCATATTTTTAGTAAACCTTAGTTAAGTTTTCGCCCTAGATCCGAATATGGCTAAATTTCTAGATATACTTGCATGAAGGATATGTTTCATAATATGAAAAAATACCTTTTTCACATTCACGTATTATACCTTAAAAAGAACTCATAGAAATCCAGCTATCCTTTCTTAACTTAGATATTAAATATGTATACACAAAGATGGTTTATACGTTTGCTTCTCTCACAGAAAACTCAATCCATTTCTTTTTAATAAATTCCATTAAATATACATCCTAATTTTGTATTAGTAACTCTTAAACAAAACCCACTAATAATATTCAAATACTATATACCCATTAAAATAACAAACACTTTGTATAACTACCTCGTATATAAAAGCTTACATTCTACTATAAATGTTAGTGCCAAGTGGACAGACATCTGTAATTGAAATGAGGTAAAAATATATACTTTAAATGCGCTCCTAACATGAGCACAAGATTCAATGTGCTCAATAATTCATACAACACAGGCTGGGGCTTATTTACCCCCCGTGTGGAGAATATTTCAGACGTACAGCTATATAGAGGAAATAAAATAGCTAACAATCTTTAGAATTAGCGGGTAGTCGTATATTGTATATTCTAGCACATTCCACCATAAAATTATAATACTTAGAGCCGCAGTATGAGCACGCAAAGTGAAGCCGTTTCAACCTAGACAATTTTGTCTACTTACATAGATCAATCACTGCAGTGCATCACAAAAAAAATCGTATCGTTTCTTATTAAAACAAGCTCTTTTGTTTACTAAAATTTCATAGGAACCTCTTTAATTTAATAACCTTTTAATCGTTTTAATCCATATTATCGAATTGACAACAACAATTAGTACTCTATAGGAATGCATTCGTTAATCTTTGATATAATTAATTCGTCATATAATCGATCGACTTCGAGTTCAATACCTCCTAGCTTAATATGCAATCAATTTTAATTTCATGAAAGTTTTCCTTTGTGATAACGAATGGACATCACATGATAACTACGCAATGTATAAAGACAAAAACCCTTGGTATATTATTGCTTCATATGATATGAACGCAGAACGGTGACCCTTTTTCGTGTATGAATATATAGCATGAATAATATAATTACTATTTGTATCTTTTTATTTGAAAGAGCAAATAACACAATAGAAACTGCCTTCCGAAATGGTGGTAGGTACATAATTGTTTTTTTTTGTTTTATACTGTGATGATATAATTGTTACTATATTATATATTAAATACAAGCATAAATGTTCGATTAAGCTTATAAAGGCAGCTGAAGAGGGCTTATCCCCATAAGATAGCTTAGTTTAATTTATCTCCAAGGTTTCGATGTCCTACAATAAAATAAAATTACCAATTATTTTCTACATAGTATTAAATAGTGAAAAATAAAGGCCCTTCCTATGTCTTCATCTCCAATTTAAGTACAAAAAAAAACATACCACTTGCGTAGTTAACTATGACAATTTATATGTGTTAAATATAATTTTCATATATAAAGTATTATATTGACATATTTAAAAATCTTCACCATTCACTAAACGTAACCTAAGTACCTGCGTAAGTAAGTAAGCACATGCGAGTGACACCACGTAATTTTACTTGTTAACTTTGTCTATCAATGTTGTTAATTTTATCTACATTATGACAAACAACTTACGATTGACATGGTTGATGTAGTAAGGCCCGATTTGAGGGTCATAGGCCTCCTCCCAACCGAGTGGCAGTTCATTGCCGATGCAGTCTGCGAACGATTGGGGCTTTGTGTATCTGTAACAAGTAGTGGAAAACGAATTAGTTTAATAATATAAGGATTTTATACTTGAGCTAATAATGACATATACAATAGAACCTTTCTTAAATGAAAATTTGGAAACAGACATTCATAATCCTGTATATATCATAAAGATTGGTTCTCAGAAAATCAATTTCAACATTTGTTTATCTAAGACGAATAAATAGTCAAATATCCCCTTAATATATAGCATTGTGAATAGTGATAATAATTACTTTAATTTAATAATTTAATAATATCATAACACAGAAACGCAAATAAATTTAGAACAGATTGTAATAAAAATCTTTCATAAAGACAGAAGCAGTTAAAATTTAACTTGAATTCGAATATTCGACCATTAGTATAGAAAAAGCATCTGAACTCTTACACTAAGAAATATTAAGGTAATTATGTAACCCAATTTTTCAAATGGCTTCCCATAGTCAGTTCTCACGAAAACTCATATTATACTTATCATTAAACCCATACAGATAGGATGGAACCCATTATTATGCTTTCGACTGGATAATTTTGGCTAGTTAGCCGGTAACGAACGAATTTACTGTTGAACTAAGTTTACCAGAGAATCATCTCATTGTGAACAATTTCTAACCGTTATTAACTCGCAAGAATCTATTTGAACCATCTCTATTGTAATCAGACTGAATTTGAATATTGACCCCACTCTAGCCATATTTTGTATCACAATTGTCTGTCTGTATATCAAACATTTACACCTTTTCTAATCACCAAAAGGTAAGAAAACTTTAAAATGTGTATATTATTTATCTCCGAAAGTAGAATAATTCCATAGTAAGTACAAGGAAAAGCCAGTGTCTTTCTCTAAATCACTAAACGGCTTATTAAAAAACTACGTCTAAAATACTAGCCTAATTGAGTTCCAAAGGACTTGTAAACTCTCCTAATTAAAAGCTTACAAAGCTATCTAAGCTTATATAGTTTCTAGGATTAATCAGAAGGGTCTTCAGAACATTCCAGTGGTTCAGGGCGTTGGCAAACACGAACAGGCTAGATAGTAATTACTAATACTGGTACTGGTAGCCAGGAGGCGTGGTTGGCGCCGGTCAACAAAAACGTTTGCATATCCTGTAGCGAGTTAATCGAAATTCGTTAATGAATTCTTAATAGTTCATGGAGCCCTTAAGGTAGTGATGCAAGATTTTAAAAGTTGCTTAAATCATAGTTTTCTTGGCTTAAGATTTTAAGGGACTTATTGAGGCGCTGAGGTCAATTTTAAAATTTTGTGCTTAAAATTATTATGAGTTAAAATTATCATTCTGTCAGTCCATACAGTTGCACTACCTACTTATCCGAATGCTTTTAAACCTGACATTTCGTTTGCGTGACATTTGTATTCCGAATTATTGCCTGGCCGTAAGTGCGGGAGCACTTAATGATACCCTCGCCAAGGTTTAATTCCACGTTCTTATGCCAGCCTACCGTCAGCTGTGAAAGTATTAATAAGACAATTTAGAGAACCATTCTCGCCATAATGACGCTTAATAACATTAATGAAAAAAGAAAGCTATCAAAAGCACAATTTTGTTCTCATTCGAATCGCCGACGTATTTACATAACGTTCAGAGTACGGCAAATCTTCAATGGAAATTCGTTACTCCTCTTTGCTACCGAAAGCATTCGTGATCGTACTTATCGAGGCGAGGGGATAGAGGGTGCGTGCGTGTGCACATCCAATGCAACGCGAAGACAGAGAGCGCGATAGTCGCCTCGCAAGCTAGAGCGGGACGGGTAGACATTACAATGTTTCTTCATAGTGGTAGAACGACAAAACCAGTCCTGTCAGCGGGACATCAAGACGAGTCGAGTTCTTGGAAACGGTGACCCGTGTCACGGAATCCCTAATCGCACACATGGAGAACTTGCACGCACACCACCGCACCGGCCGTGTTCGACACACCGATTCCAATCAAACGCGCAGGAATTTTTATTGTTGCCATAATTTTAGTAAACAACCTCTCAGGCTCTTTACCACCAATATCTTGCGTAATCTGGTGATATTTTGCGTTCACTTGCTGAATTTAAATGTTGCGAAGCACATTAAATGAAAGTTTTTTAAGGTTTATTGTATCAAGTTTTGTGGTTGTTGCAATTTACTATAGATAATGTCATTTTACTTCCTTAATACTATCTTAATATATTTTTAAGACGTTCACATTAAATAGACGATGGATAGTTTTAATTTTTATTTAACTATCCCATAAACCTTATCTAAATGTATAAGACTTGCTAATGTGAAGTAAAGTGATTAGGATCAACCAATTTGTTATTGATATGATTAAATTCTTTATGCATGATGCATGTACAGACACGTGATAAGGAAGGGCATCGTTTTCGATCAAGACGTCACAAACTTAATGATTAATTAAAATACCAAATTTGTGACGTGCGTTACTTGCAGTCAACATTTTTTTTTAACTTAACGCTGATAGAATATCATGATGAAGAAATGGGATTAAAACCAACAGACTTATAACCGTCGAGCCAGCAATATCAGTGTCTTTAATGGATTTCCTTTACTCATCAAAGTGTGCCATTATGTGAAACAAGAATCAATGAGTGCACATTCGTCAGGCAGGCGTTAAAACGAATCTGTTAGTGCTGCAAACATTGCAAGTCTTTAAACCACGTTCGGGCCAACGTACCGACACAAATAGAACTGCGAAAGTTGCTACCCGCTTTGGGTTATTTTATTAAACGTACCGACACATTTTACGACATACCTTCAGGTGAGATGCGATGTCGTGACAAGTTCCTTACAACGTTTTCTATTTATCGTCTTTTTACTTTATACGGTGCGAGATAATTGGCTGAAAGCTCATACACGGTCTGTAAAAACGCGTCAAAATATACATGCAGCATTTGCCTCGTTACGTTCGCTTTGTCATTTGCGGAGATCAATAGTCTCATTAAAGTATTGCCAAATTCGAATTGCGCCAAACTTTGAACATGTCTGCTCGAGGGCGGTGCCACGCTGTCTCACACATCGACCGCCCAACAGACGGACACGCACACCTACTTGTGCACTATAAATATCGCCCGGGAAATATTTTAATCCGAATAGCTCGTATAGCACATTCCTCGTTCTTTGCTTTCTGGGCAAACTCATTTTTACGCCAACGCCTGAGTGTATTGCGCCGCTCTGATACAATTTTAAAATAACAGAAACAAAGTGTTGTCACACGCTCATTGTCGGACATATATATTCGGTCGAAACAATGCTCAATGCTCAGGGACGAGGAGTTACACACTTTCCGTTCCGAAAAAGGAAGTGTGTTAGGGGTCAACGTGATTTCCTCTCGCATACCAAAACGATGGCATAAAACATTCAACGCAGTTATAATCGAATTAAACACAGCTCGCAATGAGTTCGGCGAAGCGTACCGACCGGATGATCCAATACATGGATATAAAAATTGTATCTGTAGCGTGGTGCGCATAAGCAGCCACAGATATAAACATTCCTTGCGGCTTACGTCACCAGATAACCAAATTTATCCCCCAAATCGGCTCAGCAATGGAAATCTATGTGACGGTACTGTGCGCAATGGCACCTATGTGACGCTATGACGTCACGTTATTCGATCATTGACAAACGACATTCCAGTGCCGAGTGTTAACAGATATGTGTAGCGTTAAAACGCGCATCACGTCACTATCCCAAGGTCTCAAGCTTGTCTTGGAATTCGAGAATTTATATTCGGTATAGTACATTTCCCAGACAAACAGTGATTCGATCCCGGCCATGATTTAATGGCGCGATATTTTAATGGCATAGACTCCCAGACGAAATAGTTCGTCGAACAATTAGGAAGATATTGTCCAATTACCACTGCACGCTGTCTGAAGACATGACGAACGGGCGATGGATTACAGAAATAGTGGATATATAGGGTTTCCGTCTGAATCACGACGCATACCAGCAGGCTTCGTCACGCTAAGAACGGCGCATGCGACAAGATGTAATGATTATCACGACCAAAACATACAATAATGAGTTATTTCTACTAATTTCTTGTTCATAGTTATTTATTATCACACATACATTTTCCGTTATCATGAATCTTTTAATACAAAATTACTTTCGTTAGATTGAAGTCAAATAGCAATTTGCTTTCATAATACGAATACGTAATTAATCATACGCGATAAGCGTTTTTATCAATAACATTGTGCACGTACGACAATCGGAGCTAATGGCTGATGACGGCGTCCGCATCATCACGGGTCCACGATACTTTCCCAACAATAGAAAGTCATACTTTTCAAAACGCTTCATTCGCTGTTATTAGAGCACCAGCCGTTACCGGAAAGTTTGCTCCATCGCCAAAACAAACTGATTGAATCGCATCCATTGAATGAATGGACAACTTCTGCGAATATTTGTCGAGGTTGGACATTCCTTGCCCCATTGTTTTATGATTGGTAGCGGTTTCTGTTCCATTAAGGAAGCAAAAATTCTTGCATAATACAAGTAGCATTCTCTCCAATCCAAATTTAACTTCAATAAAACTGTTGATCATTAAAATATTTGTATATGTAAAATATTTCTGTTACGTTAATTAACTATCATAGCGTTTTAAAACGGGTAGAGTAAACTCGGCCACTTTTCTATCACCTTATCGCTATTACAGGTGGTTTGCATTCCAAAACGCTTACGATTTTAATACCGACATAGTTTTAACACTTCGTAATCTAAAACAGTACGCTAATACCAGGAAACAAGGTACATTTTTGTAGTTGCATGCCTCGCCTACGATACACGTCCTCTCAAATGATTTATATAAAATCAAAGTAGAGTGGCCTCACAGCCTTTGTCCCCTACATGGCTCGTAGTAAATAACATAATATTTAGCATATTTTATAACCATATACGAAGCCAACAGAATTTTGATGGATTTTAATTAAAATGAAAAGCGTGTGTATGTCACATGATATTTCAAATTCCAATGCTTATCAGAGATCTACAACCAATAACTAATTAAGTATCTCGTTAAATTTGATTCCAAAATTTGTGGGGAAGATTGTAAATAACGAGTTTAAGCGTTATTAGATGTTTCCAAGTCGTATAGCGGTAAAACGTCGCTTTCATTCCATCATCTAGCAGATTGGAATCGCACGTCTTCAGTGGCCATTAAGTTGTCTCGAAATATTAAGAGGAAATATTACTTATAGGCAACATTCTTTGGAGGCCGGCGTCTCTGCGTCGGCTAGATAATCACCAGCTACCGTATGCAAATCAAACAAATGGTTATTCAATATTAAATTATCTCCTACACGTTCCTACAGCTGTCGAAATTAACACGAAATTCTTTGGCTCGCATTAAAACACCTTTTATGGTGGCCATATTTTTGCTGAATTATAATCATGTTCATGAATCATGTCCGTTTTGCTATAAAATGTCAAAACCTGTACATACTTGAGTATACTAGTGGCTTCATTATGGCAAAATCACATTTTAACAGAGAGATAATTGTAACCAAAAATAGAACTGAAGGCGAATAAATTTTACGCGTAAATACTTCGCAGTAAATAGATGTAGCAATGTAAAAAACATTACGGTTGAATAAATAACCACGTGACGGCACGCATATAGATAAGAATGGAATTTTATTTTTGATTAGAAACGGGAGAACTGCCGCTTTTATCGCATAATTATATAGATAAATTGAAGTGTGTCTAATTATACATACATTTACAATTTATTGTGTACAATAAATTCCAATTAATATTTTCCATTAAGTCCTGGACTCGTTTCGTTCGAGAATGTTTGATCTCAAATTGGATCTGAATGCATCGTCGACTGTATTTGTGAATACGGTTCATAGATGTTTGTATCAGAACGGCTCGGCGGTGTTTACATTAGCATAGCAATTATGTAGATACATAATCTATATAAAATCGCTTCAGAGCTTAATCGAGAATCAGAGCATTGTACATAGCGCAGTCGCCACACCCTTCGGGCAATTATTTGTATTGCTGGGTTTTCTGATATTACACATTACTCAAAGGAATGCGGCTTATTAAAACACTTGTAGGGCGTTATAAAAATAACAGAATGATCAAGATCCTCGAGCTAAGTCAAGAAACGCAACAAATGCCTAGCCCCTTACACGTCACGCTCGGAGGCGCGCGCTGTGCGTGGGAAGTCTCCACGATGCTTTACACATACTTAGGTTACACAATCTTGAAGACAGCTACGTTACAAGACCAATACTACTTATAAAATGTAAATTAGTTGCAGGCCATGTTGCGAAGGAAAAAGTAAACAATAATATATGGCCCATTATGGCGAGGCGAGCCTTCCGTAAGAATTGACACCTCATATTTACAATGGAAATTCAAACTAACATGCAAATACAGATTCAATGGAAAGAAACGAACTCAATTTCCCACGTAATTCTGTAGGCGGTTATTTCAACGCGAATTTCACCTGCACCATAAAATTACGTGTTAACACTGTGTAGGAATGTAGATGGAAAAATGTAGCGAGCGGGCGCGTTCGTATGATATAATTAAAGTAATAAACACTACGTACACGGGTATAAATTCCCACTGAGTATTTAATCGATGCTATCATTGTCTTCCCACTTCCTTGCTTAACGAGACAATAGCTGGTTTTTCCTCAATTTACAATGGTTAGCTGTCGAACGCCGTCAACTTCAACGTTTTTCTCATCAAACAGCGATTACCGCTAAACATTGTTGCTCCAAAAAACCTATTCCAATCTGAGGGCGCAAAGTGCGAAGATGCAATGTGTCATGAGTACGTAATTAGTTTCTCTTTATAAGGTTATATTATTGTTGTGTACGAGGACATCGCCGAGTTATTTTTAGCGTTAATAAATTGGCTTAGTTGCTCGGTTTATTGTTCGTTTGTCATAGCTACAATATCTGCAGCAAGGAATTAAAACGTGTGGAAAGAAAACTAAATCATACTGATGGTTTATTTTTGTACGATAACGACTTGTTTAACTAATTTACAACATTAAACACGTATATTTTAATATTGCACATTAAATTATTACAAATTGATTATTATGTGCGATTAATTTAATGTTCTGCCTTAATAGCGAATGTTATGATAGTGTTAATGTGGAATTTAGGTCTAAGGAATCAGTTAGATTAACCTTATTCCAATTAGCAGTCCATGAATAATATTTGTGTATCCAGAAATCTGCTCTACATTCACTAAAACTCAGATCTTATTAATGTTTTCACATCTTACACATTCGAAGGAATATTAGTCCAACAATGTCTTAGCTAAGGCATTCTTAATACAATTTGAGGAATGTAATTTCTACCAATTGACCCATCGTCTGTCATCTTACTGGAAAGTTACATCGTAGAAAAACTTAAAAATTCTCTTTTTAAATGAGTAAAATAACTGCGACATGATCTCGTCTTGAAATTTTTCAAGCCATACACGGGTTACCGTTTCAATGGCCTATTCTAGCTGTCACATCTACTAAATACTTCCTTGATAAAGATAGCTGTCCCGTCTCGCTTAATTGGACCACAAAGTGCGTTTTACAGTTACATTTTCGTTGCAGGTGGCTGTCATCTGGACATGCGAAAAGACAATGCAGGTGTCGAATTAACAATGGTAAATAGATACGACTAGACATGATCGGCATTTAATGGGGATGTGTAGAGCACCTGCAGCTCTATGAGGTGGTACGATAGTCGAGGGGCTGGCGGGCCGGGGGCCGGGGGGCGGGGGCGCCGCTTTAGAAAGGCGCGACCATCGCCGCAGGCCCGAGCCGCATTCTACCGCCTGTCATTCACACCGTACAACTTGCCTATGCAATGCATTCCATCCAGCCGCGCTCTCCGGCTCCACGCACTGCGCTCGCGTACATACGGCTTACGAAACTCTCGGCACCATCATCCCGCCGACCCGCTACTCACGCTCAACACATAAACGCTTCATCGAATTATTTCTGCGCCAGGCCAACTAGCATTGCTATGAACCAGTTCCGTGGTCTCATTAGTCGCGTTACGTTGCGATTCTAACAAATTATCGGACTCCCAACGAAAACGAGATTCCGCGCACAATGTGCATTCCGAAGGATAACAAAATGATAACCACAATTTGTGTTTAGGTCATTTGTTGTTAGTCAATTGTGGAATGTCGTGTGAAATCGGCGCAGTTGTGCATATTTCCCGCTAGAGCGCGACGCCGTCGCGACAAGAACAGTTTGTTTTTCACAATTTATTTTAACTTACGTCAATGTTTATACTTCATGGCCCGTAAAAGGCATACATTACAACATACACTTTTAAACTTTTGATCCACATATCACTAATCGTATCAGGAAACGACAGAAATAACATTGGAATGTAAAGTTTTGACATGGGGCTCTTTAGGGGTTAACACTTCTCTTGGGAAAACTTACCTGTCTCGCGGGTCAATCCACGTCGTTTTTCTACTGTTGTGGTCGATAAAATAGAGTTTGCCGTCAAAGTCCCTCGCATAATCCCATCCGTCGGGCAAGGGTATCTCACCGTTTCGTCTCCTTGGCATATTTCACTGATTAAATCCATTCAAACGAATAACGAAGCACACTCGCGAACTAGCTACACGGCCATGTTGAATACCTCATTACGAGGAATGACGTCACGTGGGATCAGCCAATGGCGGCGAAGGGCCCCCACGATGGAATGCGGCGCGTACGCGAACGCGAACAGCGAACACCGAGTTCCGTGCGTCACTCGGACACGATAACGACATGCGACTGCTTTGCGCGAACTCGCGTCGCTGACTGAGGCGCGCGGTCTCCGCAGTCAGCGCCACGTTATCACGGCCTATGATAATATCCTACTGCCTACAGCACCTACTGTCTAAATGCATTCCTCTTGACCACAATGTTTACATTACATTTTGGTGCCCCGGTATATACACATCTACGCTACCGAGTTAATCACGAATGTACGATGATAAACACATGTATAGGCTGATATTAAGTAGGTACATATCCATTCAGTCTATTTACGATTCCCCTGTTGATATGTACGTAGCGTAGTTATACTTATATCGGGCGCATTCCATAGCATATGTAGACATTATAGATAACTATGCTTAGATACCTACTGCTATAAGCAGAGATCACTACATTGTACTGTCCCGCACATTGAATACATTTTGCATATCTTTGCTGAATCTTGTGACAACCTGACGGCGTAGTTATGTACTTTTTGAATTCGTAATAAGTTTTAAGGTGTCGATTATTTTTACGGTACTCAATGCTATTATATACACAATAATTTTTGTCAATTGACGTATTCAGAATAGTATTTCTACTTGCGTGTATGTTTTCACATTTTGAGATTTTGATATTTTGCAGGCTAGCAGGCAAATAATTAAATAAAATGTAAAGCTACTCTTAAGTTTTTTTTTTATTGAATTGTAACATAAATTGATACGTGATTCTCTACCATATTTTCTTTAATTTCAGTAGTTTGAAGAAAGAAGTTAAATGACAGGCATTTTTTTTATTTAATAAAAACACATTTTCCAATTCGAAACGAGTAAGATGGTTCTCACTTCTCGTATTGCCCACGGCCGGGCACCCGATTTTTGGAAAACATATACATACACATTAATTTGTAACAGCATCAGCATCACAAATTATAAATCCAAATTTATCGAATGTATTTGAACACATGCTATATTTGCATACTATAAAAATCCATTTTAATTTTTAAGACTTACCTTCAACGTTCATCATAGATTCATTGATAATTTGATAGATTCAAACTTAACATTAATAAATTATAAAAATCACATTGAAATATTTTTATTGTTATAATTATTGTAATTACTTAGGTAGTTAAAAGCCGTTTTAGTTAAAAGAAGCTGGAAAAATCCGAATTCCGAATAACCAATAACCGTTGAGAATTTGACAATTAAAGATTACAGAGCGAACTTTTAAACTTTTTTTCTAGTTTTATTTTCTATTGAAGTTTGGATTCACAAAAAAATAATTTTGTAAAATTAAATACCTCTTTTTTTAAATCAAATCTTTAGTAAATGCACCACGAATGTAACGCAGTTTGCATTATTGAAAACATTTTTTAATTATACATAAAAATACTATTTGAATATTTTGTAAAACCCAATAGGTCCAAATTATATTAAAAAAGTTTTATTTTCATCGTCTATTTTTATAGTAAGCTGATAATAAAAATTTCCAGGCTAATAATTTCATTGCATAGGTTCTATTTTCTTCATTGAATTGTTAAACAAAAATATAAAAATTGAGGCAGGTATTCTAATTTATAGATAACGTAAAATGGAACGCAGAAATTTACACATTTACATACACATATTTGACATTGTAATGTGTCAACTGTCAATAAAGTTGATTTATATTTCATGTTCATGTTTTTGCTGACGAAACTTGAAATTTAATGTCACAGATGGACGTAAAAATATATCCTCCAAAACTCCATAACGTGAACAACCAAAACGCGTAGACAATTTGTTAATTTAAGTTTCTATTTGTAATTCTATAATTCTGTTGTAAAATGCCTCAAAGTGATAGTGAAGATTTTGAAAGTGCTGATGAGGGACAAACTAACACAGAAAGAAAAGATAGAAAAAAGCGTAATTCCTCATCAAATTATAGTGATAATGTAGATAATAATTTAGACAGTGGATTAGGAAAATTTAAATCATCAGATGCCGAAACCTCTAAAAACGTATGTGTGTTTTCGGTTTAATATTTTTGTTAACATCTATATTCTACTTTTTTTTAAAATTCGAATTCCTCATTAACTCTTCTCTGGTTTGGAGAAGAGATACTATTGCAAAGCACATAAATTGACTCATAAGATATTTTACCATTAAATAATATAGGTGTATTTATTTGCTATGGGTTTACTGCTTAATGTTAAGATATGTTTTGAAATAATTACTTGATATGTAATGTAAAGAACGAAATGAAATTACAATACAAATCTATCTGTTTGAAATGTTACAATTTTTTTTCTTGTTTAAGGTAACAACTGATGGATGGGATGACTTTGAAATTGAAGAGACAGAAGATAAAACAATTGATAATTTACCTAAAGAAAGTGCTAGAAAAGATGAATCTAGTGTTAGGGAAAAGAAAAACACTGAAGAGACAGGTTGGGATGATTTTGACGATTGGGGACAGAGCGAGCCCAGCAAAAGTCAGGAGGTAAAGTTATATAGGAAGCATTCAAGTATAACATAAGACATTATATTCCCTATTTCTATTGAAGTCTAATCATCAAATAGGAATTTAAGTTGCAGTAAATGTAAAGGGAGTATATATTGACTAGTAAATTACTAGTAATATGCAGCTTTTTCATGCAGAGTTTCCAAACACATACTACCAATCAACTTTTCTAAATAGACTACCTTAAAACTATAATAATAGATTTAGTTATATTTTAAACTATCAACTTCAATTTAAATCTGGTTCATTCATTGTTACACACTAATAAAAGAGTAAAAAATATCCAACAAATAACTTTTAAATTCTAGGTGAAGTCATCACAACAAAGTCAAAACAAACCTGATCCCCAAATCCAAGAAGTAACTGAACGTCTGGCAGCGGCTTCAACTAAGAGTGATGGGTGGGGTTGGGGCTGGGGAGTCGATACTATTCTCAGCACAGCCACTGCGGGTATTACGACTATTACGAGTCAAGTTTCACAGGTAATCTATATTCTTTACTAATATTTTAAATCTTCCTGAATGAAATACTAAATGAAATCTGTATTCATACAAAAACAAATGGTTTTTTTCCATATCTACAATTTTATTGTTAAACAGAAAAAAAACTTATTTAAACAGATATTGGAAAATGGTGTTGTTTGCATTCCTTTTTAAAGACTACTTTATCTTAATTTTAATTTGAATATTGAAAGCTTTAAGATCAAATTATTTATTTTATACAGTCTCCTTAATTTTATAGTCACCAAATATATGGTAACGTCATCAAATATAAATCAATTATTAATTAATTACATTGTAATAAAAAATATAAATATTAAAGTGTTTGCCATTAGTAAAAATCCTTTTTAAATATAAATTACAGGGAATCTCTACGGTTCTTGAAACGGGCATAGGAGCACCTGACCCAGAAGAATTAGCTCGGAGCACAGTGAAAGAAAGTGAACCGGTACCAAAGTCAGAAATTAAGACAGAAACAAAACTCGAAGATAGCGGTGAAACAGCATTTCCTGCATTTGGCAGTTTATTCTCAAGCGTCACTAAGTTTGTGGAAACTACTGGTAAATAGAAATATTTATTTAAACTATAAACATTTTATTCAAAGTCACAACAGAGCTATGTATATTTCGAATTACTATTGAGTAAAAAATTGACGATTTGAATTTGTATATTAAAAAACATCGTATTTTGTAAAAAAGCTTTTCTTTATAAAAATTCCCTTCTTCTATATACAAAATACATTTTGCAGAATTTACATTTAATAACCTCCCCTTAATCATGTAAAAACATTTTGCAACATAAAATTATTGAATTTTTTTTTCAACTTTAATCTAGAAGTTTTGTTCAAGTAATGAAGTTTACTTGATATATTTTTTTATTTAATCAATTCAACTGTCTAAGTTTTGTCTACATTGACTAGATTTCAAATATTTTGTATCATAATTTTCCAGGTACTAAAGTGATAGCAGGTGGTTTGGATACTCTAGAAACGATTGGCAAGAAAACAATGGATGTTCTTCAAGACGGTGACCCAGGGTTGGCTAAAAAGCGAGCTATGTTAGGACTAGATTCAGGTGATAAGCCCGTCTTGTCTCAGATATTGAGGGAGGCTAAAGAAAAAGCTGATGAAGAGGATAAGATAAGAGAAGCTAAGCGGGAGGCTAAGGAGGTCCATTATGAAACTCTGTTCGATGATTATGAAGGTAACTGTACTTAGATGTTAAAAATGCTCATAGCGCGCCCACTCTAATTTAATTAAGTAAAATTTCATTTTTAGCATGTAATTGACCATAGTACAATGCTAGCTACGGTTTTACCTTCCTCTTGAATCACTCTCACTGATTAATGCCGAAATACTAAAACGCAACTTAAATTTAAGTTCAACTTAAACCGGTCCGATTTGACATGAAAATTGGTTATGTAGCTTTAAAGATACTACTATGTTATGATGTTCGATATAAGTTTACTTACATGCAGAGGTACAATTTAATTTTAGAGAATTAAAATTTAGAGGTACAATTTTATTTATTTATTGTAATATTCTATAGATTTAAAAGTTGTGGGTTTATTAAAAGATATTATTATTTTGTAAATTTTATCTTATTTTATTATCAATATATTTATTTTCATTTCTAGGTCTTGTTAACCTAGAAGCACTAGAAATGCTCTCGCGGCAAGTTAGCATGAGAATAAATGAACGTATAAGCAACGCCGATCCGCAGAAGAAACAGAATATAAAAGAAACATTGCAGCAAATCGCTGGTGAGTTACCATTAATTTTTATTTTAGCTCTGAAGAAACCTTACGCAGGAAAACTTAAACATGTATGCTCTGGGAGATGCAAGCAGTGTGAACAAGCAATTGGCGTTCTTTAATTATTGGGGGTGGATCGAATGAGATACCCACCGTTCGCAAAAACCGCGCCTTAACGTGGAGTTGCTGATAACAGCCAGTAAACCATATCATACCATACCATAGCAACCTTAATGTATTAAAATATTTGTTTTAATTAATAATACTTTCTTCTCTATCTTAAGTTAAGGAAGAACATTGTAGTTTTAGCTTGTAGTTTTAAAAAATTGTATTTTCAGTCTCGGAAAGAAAAAAACATTGTCTATATAATATGTATTTTACCACATATATTGATGGAGTGTGATCATCAAGACGCAGTTTATTTAAAGATCTAAACAAATATTTAAACTGATAGATACATGTGTAATTTTTTTTTCTAATTATTTAAAAATGTTTGATGCTGAAGTTGATAAAACCTTGATAAGACTAAAACATTAAATTTTTAAGTACTTCACATGAAATTTGAAATTAAGCATTTAAAGTACATAGATTAAATGTCATGGTCTATACTATATATTTTCAGAATTGTGTGAAATGCCTGATGATGAATCTGATGAAGAGGATGATGAAGAGAATCCTGAGGACATGTCCAAAGAAGACATGTTTCATGAAAGACTGCAACGAGCCACCAGGGATATTGGCTTGAAGATGCAGTTTCAGCCAGTTTTAAAGTGAGTTTTTAAATATTTATTTTCTACTACCTATTGCATGGCCTTTCATATTACATGCTAGCTGAGTCTTGCCAACTTCGTTGATAAAGAATTTATTAAATCAGTTTATTAGATGCCTTAGATTACCCGTTACAATTTAACGAACACACAAACTTTACTGCTTTATAATCTCTATATACTGAGTTGATACGACTGAGGGGCATTAAATTATACTACGTGTACTAACCGCGTTTAGTATTAATTAGAAACTGATAAAAAATAAATAGTGACAAAAATAAGGTTTTTGTTTTTTCGGAACAAACTAAATATATTATAATTTAGAGAAAAAAGTAACGCCATTTGTAAATAAAATTCACTGACCTCAAGAAGTTTGGCAACGTCGCGTAGGTAGTTGTACCGCGCGCCGGCCGATGATGACGTAGACGAGCGGGCGCGGGGCGAGCGACGTTTTGCTCACACTGTCTTCCCTATTACACTCGTATAAGAGTCATTTTCGTATAACTTCTTGCATTTTAGAAATTGTGATGCAAAGACAAGAGCGGCAACGCCTTTTGTTTATGTAATTTTAAGGTGTATGACCCTTGGATAGAATCTCACAGCTGATTAGTGCAGATACATCGTGTCATTAAATAGCAAAAACTTAGAAAATTTATTGCGGCTAAACTACTGATGCTATTTTAATGATTTTTTGAGTACGGTCTGAAAATTGGTAATAGTATACGTGATTAAATTTAATGCCCATATGTCGTATCAACCCTGTATATTTAGATGTTTTATCCTACGTAGCGATTTAATAACTTAACCGATTATTATAAAAGAGATGGCTGATTATTACGATTGCCCAGGAGTAATAGTAACTTAAATTTAATTTAATTTAAAGATTAATTCTCCTTTAATTTTCAATTTTACAACATTTCTAATAATAAGATCTTAAAGAGTTTGAGTAACATTTCGGGTGATTAGTATTTTGTAAATATTTGCGATTAACATTGCGCATAATGGCATTATCCGAAAACCATAAAATTTCTTCACTCCAGCGCACTAAGCGCCATTCAGTGCAATAATCATAATTGCTTTAATCAACTGTTGAATTGCCTATTTATAAAGTACTGGCTGACCCGTGCCCACATCGTTGGGCATAATGTTTATTATCCTTTACGGTTTTTTATATAGCCTATGGCTCTCAGCAATAATGTGGCTTTCTACTGGTGAAAGAATTTTTAAAATCGGTTCAGTAGATCCCAAGATTACCCCTTACAATTTAACAAACACACAAACTTTACTTCTTCATGATATTAGTTTATAAAGCTACGACTACTACTAGCGACGAGTCCAGGCTTCGCACACATATATTATGCTTGTATTATACACATAAATCTTCTTCATAAATCACTATCTATTAAAAAAACACCTAAGAATAAGCTGCGTAGTTTTAAATATTTAAGCATAAAATCTTAAATAAAGCTCAATATTACGATAACCTAAGACCTTCGCAATAAAAACCGAGTCGTGAGAGGAACCTAGTATTCTATTTGTTCACTAAGTGAACTCACTAATTTTGCGCTTTCGTCGTAGATAATTATAACTCTGAGTTGCGTAACGAGAGAACAGGCGCTTCTGTAGTCACGATCACATCCGACGACAAACCTCCTTGGTGCATTCACTTGACATTTCAAAGCGCAATTATAGTCTGTGCGCCACAGATAATAGAGTGCAGTGACGTTTAAATTGGCGGCAAAACAGATTAACGCGCGCCACAAAGCAGCGAAAATTATATCAAAACTCCAAAGGTAGCGGTTGCATAACCTCGTGCCCAATACAATAATAATGGATGTCGCGAAAAAAAATGAAAGTGTAACAAGTAGAGCGGGCAATTGATACAATGGCGCGGTAGACACGATTCAAAAAGTATGAGATCCTTTAATAAAACGAAAGGAAGAATGGTAATTTTAAATACGATTAGGTACTAATATATGTAATTTATTCCGTTATCTAGTTGCCAAAACACAAGCTTCGGGTTAGCTTGGAACTAGATGGCGCTGTGTATAAATGTCCTGAAATATTTATTTATTTATTTACTATATGAAAACAATTTGTTTGAGCAAATGTTTTAACTGCAAAATCTTATAAATCTATTATAAAACATGATTAAAGCTGTAATTGCTAAATTTTTTTCTATTTGTGTCAAATAAGTATAAAAACATGGCAACAATTTACTACTTGCGTTACAAAAAACTATTAGAGCTACATAAATAAACTGGATAATTAAAGTTATTTAACTTTAAGTGGTCGAAAAAATAGCCACCAAATCTAGACAGAATATTCCTATGGCAAACGCAGTCAGCGAACGATTTATCGAATAGAAAATTCATCCATCGTCGACAATGCAAAAGAAATTATCTACAACGATATGTCAAAGACACGTTCGATAAAACTGCGTAAACGGACTGCACAGATAATACTTATGTAATAATTAATATATGTTTAAGTATCTTATAATAATGCATATTATTATGTTTTCACTAAATGAATATAGTTGTAATAATTATAATGCTTCTATAATTGACAAATTTTTGTTAAATAGGCAGATGTCAGAATTTGAATGTTACTTAATTAATACATACATACGATACATAGCAACACCCAGACCCCACAATAATACAAATGTAAATTAGAAATATATTTTTCCGGTGTGGGAATCAAACCCACGACCCTTCGCGCAGCAAGCAGTTGTGTAATGTGTTATCACTGCGCCAAGCGGTCGTCTAATAGTTAAAGTTTGGTTGTTATACTAAATAGTTGATGTGTATCCGCTAATAGACTCCCAAAATGAATACACATACAAAATTAACCCAAAGAAATCTACACTAACTCTATCATTAGTTATTCCGCAATGGAAGTCGAATCAGACTAACCAATAATTGCCGTACAACAAACAATCAAAAAGACATGTCGCAACTGAATGTCTTGTAGCAGGGGCTTCTAAACTTGTCAGATATGTTATTTTTTTTATTATTGTTCACGTAAAATTGAACTATAATAATAATTGTAATAGCCTTTTATTTTTCACATCATTAAATTTCCATTGCAAATGTGTATTAGTAGTGTTAGTTTGCAAAGAATTTGATTTAGTTATAAGTTTAGTAAGTGTTAATTTGTATATAATCCTATGATGATGTGAATCCCATTTGGGTGAAGGCCTCCCCTTTCTTCCTCCATTGAACTATAAATAATATAAATAACTTATTTAAACTTTATACATTTGCTTACGATTTATTTCGCATCCATTGCTGTTAAGACATCGAAAACAATTTTTGAGACTTGGTTAAAAACATTACGTTTACCACCTCCAAATATAAGATTTTATTTTTTCTTAAATTTAAGCATACTTAAAATCTACTAATAACTTAGAAAATATCATATTTTAAGCCAGCAGCTTAAGAAACCGTGGTCAACTAAAATCAAGATCAGATAACGAGTGGCTAACTCCAACCATTCATAGAAATGTCTTTCGCAATGAGCGCTTATCATTTTATACAAATTAACTCATAGATACGATCTTAAAATAGCAGAGAAACTTTTTAGTTTTTAATGAAAGGTCATACGCAATGCTGTTAACCTATAACCCTTTATATTAATGTACTGTAAGAATTTTACGTAATAATAATTTTATGTTTTTCATTTGTTTAAAAATATCTACATTTATTTTTGTAGGATTGTAACGTTAAAGATATTTCTAATACTGTCATATCGTGTGGTCTTTTGAAAGATTCTAAAAGTTGTGATCCGTAGGTATAGCAAGTTAGCAACCCCGATTTTCATGGTTTCATAGTTTAAATACGACTGGACACCATCTCATGATATGTCTCATCAAAATAAAGCTACTCACCAAACTTAGCTTGATAGTAATCAATTGGAAAAATGTACCAGGGATCCCGGACTATTGTAGTTTCGTCGTATTTAAACTGTTAGAGCTATACCGGAATACTGAAACGCAACTTAAATTTAAGTACAACTTAAACCGGTTCAATTTGACAGATCCCCATACAATGTGAAAATTACGAGTCTTATGACGTGCTTAAATTTAATTTGCGTATGAGTATTTCGCCGCTAGAATGTCAAATCTCAGGAGATAAAATAGTATTTATAATGTCTATAGAAGATTCCGCTAGAGCATCCGTGACTATCGAAACGCGAGACAGCGAAGTCAGTTTCAGTCCGAGTCCGACATAACCTATTTTCTTCCCCCGGCATTGTAAATATGAGTAGGCATTTCTTTTGTGGAAAAAAGTATTTATTACGCAGAAAAAGGCATAGTAAATTACTACAATACCCTCATATAGGTACGTGACGGGCTAAATTATTATTTATTAATTAAGTATTTTTTCTCTGACTCTCACTCGCTGAGATATAACGGAACGCAGTGGAGTTTTGGTCGGTAGGTACTCCATAACCCATTATCTCAGGATTTCCCTACTATCAAAAAACGTAAGTATTTTTAAAGGCGGTACAGCCCAAGACACTTGAGTAATGTCATACATTTTACCTCTTTCTAGTACTGGTATACATGAATTAAAAAAAAATAACTTTCAATCGTCATCGACATTATTGAAACCGCATTGGTCAGACGTAATAAAGGACTTTGTATTTATTATAAAATTTAAAATTATAAACAACGCCATCTACGTGCAAAGTCGGACATCTCATGCGTGTTTGCATATTTCAGCTTCTGAGATCGGAACCTAACAACTTATTTCAATAAATTTATTGTTTGTGAATTGAAGACATAGCTTGCGACAAATTAAAATTAAATAATTGAATAGTCTCTACTTATCTCCTATTTCGTTCCAATTATAATTTTAAACTAGTAGTTTTTGACGAAATAATATCTTTTATCAAGTAGGTACTTAAAAAATTAAAATCTAAACACCATAGACGTGTTATTATTCTGTGTTTAACAGCAAAAGTCATAATATTTTACTCCATAAATACCTTACTGAAAATTTTCCTATAATAAATTACTAATATTAAAACAGTAAACTTTCAAGCAAAAAATACTTCACTAATTTCTGTAACCTATTACAAAATCCTCCTAATCCACCTTGAACCAACGGATTTTTCATGAAACCGTTTAAATGCAACGCTGAAATAAATGAAATAAAACAAATCGGTTTCTACGCTGAACTAACACGACTGCGACGAATTCTGTGAAATCGAACCTTGGTCCACTTCGTCACTAAAGGATTGTAAAACATTATACTTCGTTCTCGGAAACGCTTTTTGCAGTTTCAGGCCTGAAAAAATTAAACAACTTACCAACTGACTTACCTGTTACAATATACATGAGAACGGGGTATGAAAATAAGTAATAATAAAAAAATAAGTAGTCCATCTCTTAGATAATAACAAAATATAAAAATTTTGAATAAGACAATAACTTAAAAACATTAAATTGTTTTCATTCATAGACAATATCATTTTATACGGGGATAGAAATGTGCTGGTGCCTGTTAAGAAATGAATAAGACTGCCCATAAGTATGTGCCTTAACACAAGTGTGATGATAATAAAAATTATTATGAAATTTTACCTGGTCATTTCCTCCCTAAAAAATAAAGTCAATGACAATAAGAGACACAAGACTGCAATTAAAGGCCAACCAATAAGGTTCCTAAACATTTTTAAGACACTTAAGAAATTATGTTTATCTTTAACTCATTAATTCAGTTTTTAATACATTTAAATCCTTATTGTATTGCACTACAATAGAACTTAAAATATTGTATAATACATGCAATTTTCAGTGTGCAGACTAGTTTTACTTTTAAAGTCTAAATTTCCATATGAACTATAGAGAAACAATAAACCACACTAAATTGGGCCAGTATTGTACTGGTGCAAATGATATTTTCAGTTGTTAAAGACTGACAATTATTTTTAAAAGATTACTTAAACAATGACTTGCGTTTTTTTAGTATTCTTATTATGTAACCATTTTAATATAACATTCCTTTATAGGGGATTTTTGAGGGTGAATTTAGACAATGATTCTAAAGATAAACTATAAAAAATTATATTTCAGTATATTATATCATTTTATTTATTTTTTCAGAGCCGTAACAGTAACTTTACTTAAATGTATTGTTATAAAACAATTTTAAGTCTTGTATACCCATAAAATTATTCATCGATGCAAGCTTGCAACTTGTTCATTAACCTCGGCAATCATCTGAGCCGACTTCAATATACTCTCGTACTGGTAGCCCATGTGCACGGATATTAGTTGCATTTTCTTCAAATTTGTTTCGGTACTTTCCATTAACGGCTCAGTGGCCGCTGTATCTCTTGCTGCTTTCATTAGCAACTGAAATGCATACACAAACAGAGGTAAACAAATTTAATAATTATAAATATTTTTAAAATTAAATTTGAATTTAAAATATTAATTTTTTTTAATTTTGAATGATTGTTTGATCTTTTTTGAAAATTAAAATTTTTATTGTTTTTTTTTTTGCCTAAACTACTAACTCTATTAAATTTATGTTATTGTTAAACTAGGCTGCCTAGTTCAAGAAATAGGTTAGAATTGACTGAGACAGAATGACACAATTAAATAATAAATACTTCTATATCAGACAATACAATTTATTTAATAGGGTGCTGCTATATAAGTTTATGAATTGAACTTCAAAACAGCAGTGTTTCAAATTTTAAATCTTCGGCAAAAATAAACTCGAAAGAGAATAATTTCTTATAGGAATAAAAGTAAAACCTCATTTGACTTCGATCCTCTTTGTATCTGTCTAGACAATGATGCTATGTTGTTCATATTCACTTGAACTCTTTCCGCTAGCCTCTGTTTAGATTCTGCGAAAAGAGATCGCGCACTGCTCGATGATGCAGACGTCATATTAAATCTGCGGGTAGATTCCAATTGCTTTCGAAAGCTAAGGTTTTCTTAAACAGTAGTGAAGTATTTAATTTTATAGAACGATGAGTGTCATGATATTTCACTTTAGTAAGACTATTTAGTCAAAGAGTGTTGAAAATGCAGTGATTTAACAGTTCATTGTTTAATAATTAAAAATATTTATTATTTAGTATATTTATATTTTATATATAGGTTTTTTTTAACAGATTTTATGTCACTTATCAGTTGTCACTTGTCACCTGTCTAGATTCTATAATTAGAAAAATACAATGAAAATACAGATATAGCTAAAATTACCTTATTAATCATCATAACCGTATGGCTCGACCATTTCAGTAAGTTACAGTCATAAAAAGAGAGACGTGATCCTTATTGAAGAATAGCTCAAAATTTTAACAATAGTTGTCCCTCAAGAGTTACAGTCTTACAGAAAAAAAAAAATTTAGTATTAATACATAGTGGTCACAAGACTTATCTGATAAGAAATCATTCCAGTGGCGCAATACTTTACATCCTAAACTAGACTAAAAAATTAAATAGTAAATATTATTACAATTTAAATAGAAGTATTCCTTTAATAAATATTTTTATAATTGTTTCTTTTCGTAAATAATTGTTTTATAATTAGTTAATGAATTCTTACCTAATTTTCCAATTATAGCATTATTCCACATAATAATATAATGCAGTAAATGCTTAACGTTGAATATTTTAACTACATCTTTCGTCATTCATATATTGAAAACTATCAAAGTACCAAGTACCTAGTGCTTTCGCTGGATGCTTATAATTATTACGTGTGCAGTACCAGACAATTACCAAAGATTTTTTAAAACTTGACATTGATCGAAATGCCGCACTATGCTCTGTAATTGAAAAACTAGGTTAATTTTTTAACTTTAGTGTATGATTTTCTATTTCATTCTATATTGTCTATGTCGCAGCCTGACTTTCGCTCGTCACTGGACGTTTTTGTGTTGAAGAAAAATTTCAGATTATTTAATTTAATTAACAGTGTTTTTTGAGATGTGTTGTATAAATTCACTTGTGTTAAAAAGTTTAAGTCTCTGTCACACAAATTTGGTACCCAACATGATGTAGGTCATGTTTATTTACGTGTCTATTGTTGATCATTAGATTCCTATTGAATTATACGTATTTATCACCCTCGGAGTTGATATATCGTAAAAATGGATAAAGGTGTAACTTGTGAACATCTGAATAAACTAGTGGATGTGCTAGAAAAAGAACTATGGCAGTCAAAAGAGGTGAGAGTCAATAAATTTTCATAACAACTAACCTCAAATGTCAAGCAAGTACTTACTTAGATAATTAACATTTCTTGTTTGTCTTATGCAATGTAAATTCTTGTAATGTAATCTACATCTAAACATTATACAGTCAATTTAATATTTAGCCTAGTCATTGTTTACAAATGCAAATTAGATGTTGCATAAAAATAAAACCTATTCAATCCCTCCAATAAGTTGAACAATTGTCGCTATGTATACCCTAGGGCTTTACTTGTGTAATATATACTAGAAAATATGTTGCTTAATAGCTGTAGGTTTCCTATTAAATTTGGCTATTAGAAGTATATACTAAAAGTATTTTTTTTTAATTTCAAACAGCAGTGACAAAAGCTGCACTTATCTCTTTATCTAGATAGAGTAAAGATATGTACAAACAAACAAAGAAATCAATTACCTTTATGATATAAGTGTATATTAATCAGATAAGTAAGACATGACTTTTAAAAAAATATAATTAAAAACTAATTAGATACATGCAATCTTAGATGTTATAAAAAAAATGGGATAAGTTTAGTGCTGTTTATAATAAATACATTAATAATAAACTTAAGAGGTGTCAAGGGATACCTGGATGGAATAAAGTGCCAATAATTAAGTAGTTACTTATTTTTTTATTGAAAGAAACCTAGAAAAAGGCTTTATATAAGAGAGAGAGACAGACAGAGAAACGAGAGCGTGCAACACAGCTTTCAACTATTGTAAAAAATTATGACAATCTTATATATCACTAGCTGACCCATGCTCACTTCATTGGGCATAATGTTAACAATCCTTTTTTTATATAGCCTATCACACTTAGCAGTAAGGTGGCTTTCTATGGGTGAAAGAATTTTTTAAATCGGTGCAGTAGATCCTGAGATTACTCCTTACAATTTAACAAACACACAAACTTTACTTCTTTATAATATTAGTATAGATTACAACCTTTGGTCTTAATTTTTTCCATCCAGACCCCTTTCGCAATTTGTGATACAGAACTTTGTTCTAATGAATTATAATTGACTTTAATTAAAGCAGACTTAAACATATTTACCAATAATTATCATTTATTGGGTTAGAAAATATAAATGTACTGAAAATCAATTCTTTGTTTGTAGAATCTAACATGTTTCGACTGTGGGTGTCCAGGGCCAAACTTATGGATTTGTTTGCAACCTGACTGCCATCATGTGGGCTGTTCTGAAGTTAAAAATGACCACAGCACAATACACCAAAAGGTATGTTTATTTTTGTTGCCATACTTAAAAAAAATATTTAAGTAGAAAGTGTAATAATATTTCTTTCCCAATTCATACTATTTACATTAAAATCATTAGAGTAAATGTTTTTATAACCTCTTTTCATTATGGTGTTATGTCAATAAAATTATTAAAGCCTATATTAACTTGATCAATACAAAAAAAATTATTAATAATAATTATTTTTTTAAGGATAAATGTGCATAATAGTTTATCTTGAATTTAAAAAGCTACTATCGTCATTTATAAATGAATTATTTCTTTTATTATTAGAATTAATAGATAATATTTTGCGTGCTTTAAAATATTATATTGAATTAAAACCTTTTTAAACATTGTTTTAAATATTTTAAATGTTTTTTCCATATTTATACTAAGATGATTGTCTATGTTTGTCCTACCAGTTAGTTGACTCATCCTGGAGCATGCAACATTGGACATTGTACCCTAGTAAACAATGTATGATTAATTATAGTTATCTAATTATAGATGTATTTTACCTTAAACTAATGTTTCTTAGTATATGCTTATTATATAGTATGCTACATGGTTTAACTTGCAATTGATCATGTATTATACATATATAAATCGTCCTCCTAAATCACTATCTGATAAATAAAACTGCATAAAAATTGGTTCCGCAGTTTTCAATATTTAAGCATAAATAGAGACAGACAGAGCAAAGGGACCTCATTGTATACCTTATAATGATCAAATGATATGTATACTATCTAATCACAAAAATATTTTTTGTCAAATTTGATTTTAATGACACACTAGGGTTTGGGTCAAAATATATATATGAATGTATATTGACCCACACAGACACTAGTACGTCAGAACAAGTTAAATTAAGTTTGGAAAATTTTTAAACTGGCTTTGGTTCAGAAGAAGGTCAAATATAAATCAACTCTACACAAAAAGGTAAATAAAACCTTTGTGAACATACAATTTAAAAAATTAAAATTACTCAAAATACATTGAAATAATCCATCATTTTTTGATAAGTCACTTACATATTATATGAATATAATATATGTATAGTATGTAGTTTTTTAACAGGGTCCTTCCTAATTAGGTACATAAAAACATTCATTTTTAAATCGTATATTCCTAAAGTCTTTTCAAACATATTTATGTTCTTAAAACAGTATATATATACCATACTATATTATAGTATCAAAATATGCTACATAATAATTCGTATCGACCTTGAAGTCGAGTTCAAATGTCGTTAGTTTATAAGCTATTATTTATAACATCTTTTGTCACATTCGTAAGTTTTTAAAAGAAACGCCAACGTCTAGTTTTTTGCTACATTATAAAATAGACGTATGACGCATAGACTGATAGCTCTTTATAAATCAGTCCGCCATAAGGGAAGCCAAAACTGTAAATATGTAGATATGAGATGACAGCACGTTCTTATACTCTATTTAAATCTTCTAGTTGCTTCTATAAGAACCCTTATATATTTGGAAAAATTTAATTAAAAGTAACATACAAATTTTGACGCTATGAACTACGGCGACGATCTATATAAGTAGACAAAATTGTCTAGGTTGGCTTCATTTTGCGGTTCTAGGTTTAATTATTCTATGGATTTTAATTTGTTAAACACCTGTTTTACTATATAAGATATGACATCGAAATGGTAAATAATATTAATTGATCTCATGTGAGTTGACGTGAATAGTTAGTTGTTACTTGTTTTAAACCGATAAATTCTCTAAACTAAGCTATTCATGAATTAATAATTAAATTTGTTAAGAATACTATTTATATTGTGCTAACAAACTGCCTGGGCTAAGCTATGTTATATGTTGTAAATATGTACCAAAACCTACATTCTAATCTTATTCAAATTCGAAACTGTAATTACTTTACGTAAAAATTTCATAAAAACCCGTCAATGCTTATGTATGACGTGAAAAGACAGACAGACGTGTCAAAGGACTTTGTTTTAATATGTAGCAAACTTTCTTGTCACTCTATCTATATAGTGACTATATCGTGACTAGCTGTTGCTCGCGACTTCGTCCCCGTCGGATCTTTTTCTATTATTAGGTTATAGTGAGTCAATCTTAGAAGATAGACATATGCTGTTGCGGACTTTTTTTTAGATCATTTAAAGAGGAATAATTCTTTCATACATATTATTGTATCTTGAACCGTTTTCGCAGCGCACGCAAAGGAAGCCCTCAAAGATGAATAATTTTCCCCGTTATTTCCATATTTTCCATTATATCTTCGCTCCTATTAGTCGCAGCCTGATGTTATGTAGCCAAACCCTTCCTAATATATAATAAGATAAATAGTCTTTTCAATAAAAAAATAATTTTTCGAGTCGAACCTGGAGTTTCTGAGATTAGCGTGTTCAAACAAACGAACTCTTCAGCTTTATAATATTAGTATTGATATTAAAACCCATATCCCCAAAGGCATAAAAGCACGACAGAAGGACCGTACTATTTTATTTAATAATACTAATAAATATAAGTTAGGATTATACAAAAATGTTAAATGATTGCATCAGCTGGTTTGTTAAATTTCTAAAATTTGTTAAGTTTCATTAACCTTGTAATCGATTAAGATGCACGTACAATAATAAGCAGGTGGTTTTTTAGAGATAAAAATGAACCTGAATGAAATTAATGTTATTTTTTTACTACACAATATTTTTTTGCTTCAGCTGCTGCCCGTATTCCTTCTGCGTGAACTTTCTTATAAACTTGACCCCCCTAGTAACTCGAAAACCGTTGACCCAATCTCACGATTTAAATACTTAAATTTGACTACGTTCAGGGCTAAATAAATCGCAATAATTTTGCCGGTTCTTCTCTGTAGAAACTGCCTTCCGAACCGGTGGTAAATGTTTTGTAATACCGTGATGATTCAAGTGTTACTATATGTAGCCTAGTTGAATAAAGATACCTTTACTTTGACTTTTATATAGGAGAATTCGCGGGTCATATCTAGTAACTGTGTTTTTTTATTATATTTCTACTTGAATGTTTTTATCTATACTTATTATTAAGAAGTAAAGTTTGTGTGTTTGTTAAATTGTAAGGGGTAATCTCGGGATCTACTGAACCGATTTAAAAATTCTTTCACCAATAGAAAGCCACATTATTGCTGAGTGTCAAAGGCTGTATAAAAAACTAATAAGGATAATTATCGTTGGTACAATAGTGTACAATAAAGTGTCTCAATATACAAATATGTAAATTAAAGATAATAATTTATATCTGATAAAGATATTTTCTTTAATTACAAAGGGAAATTTCTCTGGAAGCTACGCTATGAACTCTTAAACAATATACTTAAATCTAAGGGGCACTCGAATCTACCGCTCACTTATAAAGGCTACTTAAACTAAGTAGCTAATCCCAATTCGGTCAGTACTGAAACAGCAAACGGTAAGACAAAAGCGTATTCTTTACGGCATTCTCATTGCAAAATTATTTGTCACCGTGTCCTTCCCAAAAGCACCATTCAAAAACAAACCCTATTTACTAGTATTAAAGTAGTTTTTCCAATGCAACATTGAACGGATAAATCCGATTAATTACGGTATAGCTCATTGAGCTGTGTTTTCGTTGTTTGATCAAGTAATCGTGACATTGCAACGTTTTTTACCAATCAGTTTGGAAGTACTGATACAATAGGTAACGGGTTAAATTTTTTGGTATGGAAAAATTAAAGTATTTTAAAATTTCTTCTTTGAAGACTTCTTCAAAGGATTTTTGAAGATTTCCTCACTTTAAAAATATATACTACTAGCTGTGGCCGCGACTTCGTCACCGTTGATTTGTTTTTCCATTATTTATTCGCCCCCATTAGTCGCAGCGTGATGTTATGTAGCCTGAAGCCTTCCTCGATAAATTGTCTATTCAATAAAAAAAGAATTTTTCACACACAAACAAACAAACTCTTCAGCTTTATATATTAGTATAGATTGGGCGTCAGGGAAAGAGCCATGGGTTATGACGGACTGACCACAGGAACGAAATTTTATTCCAGTTTTTGCAACATATTTCTGATGCTTGCTACTATTAGTAACGCAGTAGTATATATCCTAATGCCTGTCTTGATAATTGGACTATCCAACAAAAAATAGTTCAAGTGGAACCAGTGTTTTGAGACTAGCGCGTTTAAACAGAAAAAGAAACAAACTATCTCTTCATCTTTATAAATTAGATGTCAGGAAAACTAATATGTTACAACAGTAATATACTATCCATCACAGAAAATGTTACACATAGAAAAACAGTATTAATCTTACCGTAAACCACAGCGTTCATCAAATTGATAAAATCTCAACGAATCTCCCGACGTAACTGATAAGACCTGTGAGACTCGCTCGCTATTATCTTAACAAACTTTTCTATTTGTTACAACTAAGATAAATTTTATCCGTAATATTTGTTTATACATTAAATGAGCCACATCTTAAAAGTATTATAAGTATTATTGTTACTTTAAAGTCATTTCTATCAGGCTATCTATAAAACAGGAGAGAAAGAAAAGACGTTTGATAAAAAAGTAAAAATAACTTATGTTATACGTACATAAAGACTTTTTTCATTTAATGATTACTACCATCTATCTATCTATCAATTGAAAAACTAAAGACCTCTTTTATAGGATAGAAGGAAAAATATAAACCAGTTCTAACACCTAGAACAGGAAACACAATAACACAGTCAGCAGCAGAAAAATATAATTAAGTAGATACTAAAAAAATAACTACTTCACCGATGACTAAATCCTTTCGAGGTTAAATATAACATTTCAGTGAGTTCAGATACTATCGCTATCAGATAAACAAATAAAAAGTCAAGTTGCAACTTCAATGTAATTTAATTGGTCAATCCAAGTAAGCATTCTTACATTACTAGTGTGTCATACTTACATTTATAATGAGAGACCAATAGAAATTAATAGGAATATTAATTGAAATATAGTAGGTAATCTGATATCATTGCAACTTACATTATGACATAAAAATATGCGATTCAAAATATTCATATAGAAAAAAATGATAACCGACAATTAATGTGTTGCTAAGTTCGTAAAAACTGAAACGATTTGAATATCACTATTTTTCAAATATTCTTTGAAATATGATAATGTTTCATAAACAGATAAAACGTACGTGTAGCGTATTTAGTCTCAGGTAGGATTGGTATAGCGTGAACAAATTAGACTCGGGTGAGCTAGCTATTGACAAAGTAATCTGGTCGAAGATTGTGGTTTGTGGATGATCTGAATTCTAAACTACAATTAAACCTGTCTGTCCCATTCAAACATTAAGTTCTTAAACCTTCTATATTTCTTTCAGAGAGATGAAGAAAAAGCCAACCTCATAGCAGAGCTGACAGCTCAGAATTCGCGTCTCACCACCCAGCTGAAGGAGTCTTCGGCTACCGAAGCACAGTTGCTGGCTCAGCTCGATGGACTCAAGGACCAATGCTCCATTCGGATGACCAGCTTGAAGGTTCGTTGACATTTGAATCTTTCTCTTGAAGTATTTTGCTTTTAACCTCCCCGAAATCCTTTATCCTTTACTTTACCACTTTGTTTATAGATCCTATTCTTTTTCGCTATTTCAAAGATCAGTAACGCAGTCATGAAGCACAGCGTTGCGACTGTAAATGGGTGGGTTCACCTGGTAGGTGATTGACCATCAGGCGACGTACATAAAGTAGACATTTTCAACAAAATTCAAAGATGAATTTTATGTTTTAACAAAACTCTTGATAAAAATTACTTAAATGAAGCTGTTTTTTTTTATTTTTTGTTAATGTTATAAATGCAAACACGATCAAACATGGAAGCATGGATTTCATCTAAATTAATCTTTTCTGAATATGCTTGTAATTTTATATTTCTTCAACAGGATCACGTACAAAGCTTGGAGTCCTTAAAAGCTGAACTAGCACTGGTGACAGACAAGAAGTCGGACCTGGAAAGACGACTGACCAGCTCACTGCGGGATAAGGACAACCTCTCGCAGCAGCTGGAGGAGGCCAACGACAGGATCTCTGCTTTGGAGCGCCAGTTGAAAGAACAGGTGAGCAATATAGTTCATAGCAGTCTTGATGAATAGGAAATGAAATGGAACTTATTCCATATCGAGGTAGACAACTCACTACGCAATAAGGATGGACTTTTGCAAGCACTAAAAGGAGCTAATGATATGATCACTGTTTTACCATAACAGTTCATTGATCAGGAAAGTTTTCTGAACCTAGTCGTAGTCACTCTTGACAAAGCTGTCGAATTTCTGAACCAAAAGGTCCTTAATGGTAATGGACTTTCTTACTGAAACTATAAATGTAAAAGTTTGAGAAGATGTATAGATTTGTAAGTCTTTCACGTAAAATGTATGTAGATAAAATTTGCTTTAACCGAAACTAGCTTTACCACATATTGGAATTTTTTTCCGATAATGAAATGGAGACGAACTATGGTGGTCAAACCGCTGTGTATCCAGTACAGAAAAGATCTCTAGGTTAGCTTGGTAGTTACTACCAAACACAGGCAGTCTCTGAAAGAAAACGCGAATTACCCAAAATTAAACAATTGAAGGTTACAATAAACCGTCTCTTACTTAATAAAAAACCCAATGTCTATTTCACATCAAGCGGCAAATAAGTTGGCCATAGAGACTTAGGCTTTATCGTTCTCAGAGCTGAGTACTAATTTTGGATCTAACTAAAAGATTATTGTAATAACTGTTATCTAAATTAACTTTCAAGTGGAACTACCGCGATTCGAGTTTAAATTTATAAAAGACATTAAACTATTTCGAGACGAATTCACTCGTCCGATTGTACATTTAAAAATAAAACGGCCTGTTTATGAATATTATATTATACTAGTTTTGTGACGCAAATTCACCCACGAAAACAATATTTAAAAGATCTTTTATATTATACTAGCTGTGTCCCGCGACTTTAACTGCAGTTATGCATGTATTAATTATACATGTAAATCTTCCTCTTGAATCAATTTATCTGATAGAAAAAGATCATGAAAATCGGTTGCGAACTTTTTAAGATTGCATAAAACAAAGTCGCTTTCACCTGTTTATCCCTCTGTATGCTTTAATCTTAAGAATAACGCAACCGAATGCCATGCAGTTTTTTTTTATCGGATAGAGTGATTCTAGACAAAGAAAGAAAGAAAATAAATTTTATTCTGAATAAATTTGAATCTAATACCTTCAGAAAGTCTACATGATGCCTACCACCGGTTCGGGAACTAACCCGGCGAGAAGAACCGGCGTAAGAAACTCGCACGGGTCCCACACTTTTTACCAAAAAAGGGGGAAAAAATCATCTTT
>DWAJ01000403.1:0-34016 GCA_018238005.1 Eurema mandarina
CGGACAGAGGTGCACTACACCGACGCTCCCCACTTTGAGTCACAAGATGTTAAGACTCATTAGCCCAGTAATCACGCTGGCTACAGTGCCCTTCAGACCGGAGCACAGTGACATTTGCATATCACTGTTCAGGCGGTAGAATGTCTGGCACTGTGGGGGTACCCACCCAGTCGGTCTCCTGCGAAAGAGACCTACCCCCGGTAAAAACGCTTTAATAATATCGGCCAAAAGTATTCATTTTTATTCTCATTATATTATTTAAGCATTGAACGATTTGCGCATTCAAATTACAGGTTTATAAGTGGGGTACTGTGTTGACAGTATTTATAAATTGCACTATAACTTGATTTCTTATCTCTGATGGATCTACCCGATAACTTTGCGGCGCCTATGGAAGCATTCAATTCAAATATCGATACAATAGCTGACAATAGATCTTAATGACTGTAGGTAAGCGAGAAATAATATTGCACAGCTCGATGGAACATATATTGTTCTTAAAGGACAAGACAATTGTCATTTATCAACATAATGACCGCCTTTGATGTTATCATTCCGCCACGCGTTAAGTACAATATAAATGCAGAATAATAAACCGTCATCGGTCTATATTAATTATATGTGTTAACTCTTATTATGTTATCTATCACGATTGCGCGTATTACACGGAACTCCTGAATAAGATGAACGCATTAGTTCTGTTATTGACCTTACCCAAGGTGAGATGTTCATCGACGAAATTAACACCTTTACCTCGTTGTTTACATTATATGTATATCCGAGCTTCAAACGCAGTAATGAGATAAGTTTTACGCAAGATTATGTATGACGCTATCTATAACGCGCTAAATATGGGTAATGTACCTATGTTTATAAATAGCTATCTCTGAAATCTATATTGCTTACTATTCTGTAAACTCGATCGTGTGATCTATAACAACTTTCATCACCTCTTTACACCCCTTAAAATTTTTCATACCGCGTTCAAAGGTCTTTACTAAATCTTTAGACTTGTTCAGTAGTCTAGGTTTGAAATCGTATAAAATTAGGCTTACATTGAGATAATAACCATGACATATCACCAGATTAAACATATGGTATGCGTGTTTGTTTGGTCGAGATAGCTAGTAAGCAAAAAGGTTGCCTCTTGTTCCTTTTACTTATGCCTTTACCTGTAAGCATTGATTTCGTTTTTTGTAATGTATAATAAAGTATTTAAAATAAAAATTAAATGACATTAAAAAACAACCATTGTTTTTAAATAATTAATATGGTTAAATTTTTATTTTATGAGTCATTGATCGTCTCTTTATTTGTTGAACTTTACATAATGTTATTGAATTGTAAAACCGAAGACGGTTTTTATACAATAGTCATAATGATTTACACAGTCAAGCGTGAATTTCAACAAACATTTTAAACATTTTTTTTATTAATTATACAGGTTAATATAAGGTTATCAATTGTAAAGCTCTGTGAGGAAATTAATCAATAAGCAATTTACTTTTACACCATATTTCAAAATGTTGTAATAGTGAATTGTTAAAAAAATAAACTACATGTTAAATTTACAAATATACCTTATAATCTATTACTTTGCGAAAGTAACTCCGTCTGTTTGTTGTGTCACGAAGAAACTACAGAAATAGTTTTCATAATATAATTACAGTTATAGACTTTTGACACGAAATTAATATAAGCAGAATTGAAATTTTGATCCTGAAAGACACGGATACGGATAGATAGTGATACCAACCATTGGGCAAAGCTAGTGTAATATTCATAATAGTTTCCATTGTAGTTTCATTTAAGAATCCATATTTTCAAGTGCAAATATAATATGATGTATGTAAACAGTCCTTAAAATGATCGGTGTTGCCAAAATAATGCGTCTACGCAACATTTATGAATGATTTATTAACACATATTAATATGCTTGTAATCGGTTAATTTAAAAGAACCGGAGTAGAGGGAACATTTACACATTGCAACACAGACCTAGTTTGATAACAGTGAGAAGCACGAAGCATCTACAAACAACTACGCAACACGACCACCATTTAAATTGAAACCCATTTGTAGTACCTATCAATTACACCGCAACATAAAGGAATTTTCCTGCAATTATTTATTATTTAAAATGACTTCATAGCTCATAGTTTTACTATTAAATGTTATTTTTAAAACGTTCATCGGTATTTGTTTTACTGCTAGATGTGTTTCACGTAGGTGTTTCAATTACCGAAGAATGAGAATACATTTCTGACTTATGTAATAATTGCGAGAGCAGTTTTTTATTTTGTACAATCGACTATAAGAGTGTATGAACGAATATAAAATCAGTCTAAGCCTTCGATATAATTTGAACAGTAAAATATACGTTACTTATATAGTGGAGAGAGAATTGTATATTTTAGAGTTTTGTGCAGCTTCTCCAAAAACACATGTTTTGACGTAATTAAGATACAAACATATATACGAACATATATTACTTAAAGGTAATCTTTGTTATGTTGTAGGGGTTATCTCTTGATCTACTAAACCGATTTTGATAATTATTTCATAAATAGAATGCTTTAATTTTCGTAAATATATATCATGTTAAAATATCGAAGACAAGCGATTCTTCTGTAACTAACCCGAAACCTCCGTAAACTTTATGTTAAGAGAAGTAGAAGAAATAAGTTACAATAAAAATGTGTAAAGATAAAAAATAAACTCAATACAATATTATTATAATTCCCAAAATTTTAGTTCTTTTCCTTTTAGATAAATACTTAAATTTTGGGAATTTTTAGTTTAGCGTTTATTTATCGTATTAATAGAGTTTATACGATAAACTGAAAATTCCCAAAATTGAACCACAAAACTATTAGTAGCTCTTTGGTTTTTCCTATATAGTTTCCTCCTCCTCGAAATGATATGAAATTGTGACTGTTGAGTGTGTGTAGTGATGTAACTAAAAAAAATTGCGATTGTCTTGAAGATCAAGACCAACCACTTATATATTGTTTAATATATAAGTGGTTGCTGTACTCTTATAATAATAGGATATTAGACATTATTGAAAATATGATAGTCCTCCTAGTAGATAGTAGTGTAATAAAGCATATAAAACACAATTCATATTTTACGAATTAAAATCGAGATATTTTTCAATTTGTCTACCACGACAACAACGCCCTATAATTGGTTGTAGCTCTGGTGACGTCACAAAATTAGGGTGAGTTGGGGAAAGATTGAACGGTTTTTGTACGAGATGAGTAGTGTCGTTTTCAAAGTATATTATCTAAAATTAAAATAAACGAAAACATTTTTTATTACGACAAATATCCATATTTGGATATAATACCACAATCAAGAATTAAAAATAATGCATTAATTTGTGACTAACATAATGTTAACTACCCTAGACTTAAAGATTTAGCGCATGGGGTAAGATAAAAAACTGGATTTTCTTAAAAAAATGTCAAAGTTCAAATATTTCAATATTTAAGATACCCAACCACTATAAGCGTTCAACGACGACTGAGATGTGCGAGGTAACAAAATGACGGTCAGAAAAATTTTGTCAAGAGTACAAAAACTTTGCTAATTCTGGTGTTCATCTTCTCCCCACTTACCCTAGTGTACTTCGTGTGACGTCACTGAATGACATGACGTTGCTATTATAGAGACAGCGTTTTTAGCGCCAATTTTACAATTCAAACTTTAACTTTAACAAATATGAATGTGGTGTGTTTATTATGGTCTAAATAACCATTTTCAAAATCAGTCAAATAGCCTTGTTAGAAATTTATGTCTGACTTCAAATTATTATTACACAATTGTCTTTCTGATAAATTACCACTCGAATATCTAAGGTAAGGTTTCGGATCTTGCTCTATGTTATAGACAGACAGTTTTTTAATTATGTATCATTTTATCACTATTTTATTTTCTTTTAAATAAGATTACCAGAAGCATATACGCAATTGGCAGTCTGCAGATTTCTGAATCCGGAACGAAAATATAGTTTAGATACAACTACATCTAAAATATATGAACAATAATTTTAGCACACTTGATAATAATGGCTTTAGAAACATACGAGATATCTTATCTATCTAATATTGAAGTACCCCTGTATGCAATTTGCGTCATTTAGTACAGCGTTCTATGCTATGCACATTGTATGCATAAGCGCTTTCTACATTCCCCAAGATCATCATGTCTCGCGCTTGCTATGCATAGGCTGATGTCATCCGAAACCTAATTCTGATGAATCATGAGCTTTTACCAGCGATGCACCGATAAGCATTGTATCCTGCATGTGATATCACGGCATACCACACGTGTAGCTGAAGTTATTGATGGTAACAGTGGGCGCATAATAACTGGTTCGACGCAGCCGAACGTTCGTCGTTCAGTCACTGACTGCTCGCTACGGAGGACGCGTGTCGCTCGCAACGCGAAGCCGGTATTGCGCGGGAGCATATACGATAAACATTTTGTAACAGACCATTTGTTCATAAAATTTGAGCCATCTCAAGTGACAGTTTATGTGTATGTCCTGTGTTGGATGTTCCGAGGAGTCTGTGTGAATTTGAAATATCTACGTGTGCAGGTGCGATGTTTACTATGTAATAACTAATACCTAACTACTCGTCACTTTTTGCATGACGTTATTTAATTAAATAATCATAATTTGAAGAATGTATGAAGGTTGGATGTTATATTCCAATTTTATACATGATATTTTTAAGCTAAAATTTTAATAACGTCCAAGGTTGTCAATAAAAACAGCATAAATGAAAATATATTTATAGATAGTGGTAGGTAGGCTGCTAGGCACTAAGATAACAATCTGTACCTAAAGGTACTTATTGACTGTAAAACAAACGTGACACATTCTGCAAACATCGTTACTGGCCGCGTCCTTAGTCTTAACTTGCCTAACGACATCATAATATAATTACTAAAACGATTTCAACACATTTCATGAATTAAAAAGTAATGACAAGATGTTATAAATTATACCTTAACTTAAGCAATTAATCGGAAATTGGGAACATCAAACAATTTAGTAGAATATTCTGGGATGAAGTTGTTCAAACGAAACAGCTAGAAACAAAACAAAAGGAAATGTGTTGTTAGTTCGGTTGGCAGGAGTCGGCAGGACCCACTCTTCTCTATTGATTAATCAAACGCCTTTATTGCATAATGGCCAAGATTCAAGAGCTATTGACCGGGACAATCATTGAGGACATTGTAATTTGCACTAAACAATTCTAACACGTATTATTTTTATACATAATAAAATAACTAAATAAAAATAAATTTAAAACATTAATAAGCCTACAACTTATAAAGTAACCTATATCTTTAACAATTCTAAAGTTTTCATATAGGTACTTAAAAAAAATTAAATTCCAATTTCAACTATCATAAGCCAATTACGTCGGCACGAAATACGCTTAATATGAAACCTGCGAGGTATTTTTAAATCAATTAGGGAACTTATTGTAGGCCGGTGTACGAGCCACAGCAATTACTGCATTTCCACATGCAATATTAATGTATATGTGGCAAAAAATATTGAGTAGATATTTTTGCGCCTCTTTTAAACTATTTTTTACTGTGGGAATCCAACGTTCTCAACATATATCAATGTTGTTAATTTATCTGTGTACATTTTATATTAAAAATGTTTTTTAAACTAAAATTACGTAACAAGTGAGGGATTAAAGTTATTTATCGTCCAATATAAAGTTAGGTAATTTTATAGTACTCGTGACCCTTATTGTCGACCCCGCTCAAGGGAAATGTTTATCATAAATTCATAACCTGTTCTATTACTGTACGTATCAAGATATGAATTATGATGACATGATGGTAATTTTATTTTTATTATTACAAATAGATCTAATTTATATTTTAATAGTTAAACGGAAGGTTTACTTTGAATCTACTTATATAATCTGTAATAAAAAATGGAAACGAAAAACGAACGCTAATAAAAATAATATAATTAATGTAAACTACAAAATTCAAGGTTAGTCGAAGGAAACCTTAGCAGTTTTATACTGTTAGTGCGTTAAACTATGATATTAATTGTTTCAATTAATATAATGCCGACATCCAATCATCTGCTGTAACTATTTGACCTAATCTTAGATACTCATAGGCCAAGTTCATGAGCGATACTCGATATCGACAAATACGTAGTCATTGCCATTGAAATTCAATTCTATGGCTTATCAAAAATTATATAATCATATCTTTAACTTTTGATCACTTCTATTGCATCAGGTATTCGTTAAGATATTTACAGTGAATGTGGCTCGTTATTATATTTTGTGTAATCTATGTTTATTTCTTCAAATTAAATATAAGGAAAAATAATATTTCGTATAAAACGCAGAAACAGCACAGCAAAGCTTATCTTTACAGCTCTAATCAATTTCGAATCAGCGTTTCTAAAAATTACCGCGATAAAGCGATTGCAATTATGACATCATCATTTTACTTATGTTCTTACACTAGAAACGCAATATGTTTTGTGAATATAATTTTTTTATTCACATTTTCATTCGATTATCAAATTCGTTAATCTTTTGTGCTTTTTTTTTGTTTACTTATGTTGATGCTTATAAATTTAATATTTTAAGAGTACTAGCGAATATGTTTTCTAAAGATTAGAAAATTATAAATTTGAAATATTATTTTAAATAGACAGCATATGTTGATAAACGTGATTCCTAATAAATTTATTTTAATTAAATTATTTGAGTCACTATAGATTTGTTTTATAACCCTAAGAATAATTAAATGAAAGTATGCTGACAATGATTATTGATTCCGATAATTTATATTGAATAATATGTATTTGGAGAGCCCTTTCTACTTTACGATCACGCGGCATGCATTTAAGTGGAATTCTTATATGTATTATCATAATGGCTTAAGCTTAATTTTATGTGAAACGAATTAAAAATGCATTGCTTTTAATTAACAGTTAGATTTACAAAACCCAAATGTTCTTAACCACTTATTAAAATAATTTTATATCTATCAACTGATTTTGATGTTTTTTAACCGACTTTAAAAAATGAGGTTTCTAATTTTTTTTTATTCGGCTATAACTTCGTCGGATATGGTTCGATTTTGATGTTTTTTTTTGGAAAGGTATCTAAGGTTGATGCATCACTTAAATTATTGATGTACCTACAGTCTACTGCAAACGTTTTTGTCACATTAAAGTCTAGAACAGTAGGCTTATTTTGTTCTTCTAACACGACATTTATTTGTGGGATATTTTAGTACAAAGATGTTTTGCAGTTTTGACTGTGTTTTGACTTGCAGTCAATTGCAAGTACAGTGCGAACTGGATATTCTTAGAATTAGGTAATTCTACACTTGAGTTTAACGTAGTTGAGGAAATATCGATACTGTTTACCGTGGTCCCACGCATAGTTCGCCGCAAGTGTTCGAAGCTCGTATTACTTCGCTTGAAGGTAAACAATCGGCGAGACAGTATTCACAGTTCCAGTGACATAATGTTACCATATATAAAGTTCTACAATTACGCAAACTGTGTATAATTGTATTAATATTAACTAAAAACACTATAGGTTATATATCTCTTAGAAATTTGTTTGTAAGAAAGATATAGATACAAAAAATAATATTAATTTTCTGTCCATATTTTACGGAAACGTTTGGAAGTACTTAATTAGTTACAATAACTAACCAGTACATAAAATATTTAAAAAACCTGTTTGTAAGAGCGTTATTATTTAACAAAAACATTATTGTTATGAAGAGCTATAACCCAAATATTGTAGTTGAATTTTCTTGGAAGCTATAAATTAATTTGTTGCTAATCGGTATTGTAAACCTTGAGTAACGCGTAAAACTATAAACAAGGTAGGCACCTCTGTTTGATTGTAATTCGTCTTTATAAATAACTTTATATAGTCTATATAAAGTATTCGCAATTGCGTTGCACTGAGGCTATTTTAAAAACACATTGAGAAAGTAGCTAAGAAAATGTGTAAATTTTATGAATGCTATTTTCAAAAGTGCGTAAATTATCCTTTATACTTTTAATTCTATAACATTATATTAATATGTTTAGAAGTATTTACGCAAAAAACCGGGATGGCTGTGGCCGCTGGATTTATACATAGGATACTATGTAATTTTCAGACATAATCAAGAGAGCAGATACTAGAACTAAACCACGGATACGGTATGGTACGGCATTTAGTTACCCAGCTTGGAGGATATAGATGATTTTGATGACTATCGAATTGGCATAAATCAGAATTAATCCTTATATAAGAATTATATAAATATGAAATTTTGTTAAATAATTAGTTGTTACTCATTTTGTTTGACGTTCATTTAGATTAGATCCTTTTTAGAGATAAATTTTATTCCGATTCCCGAAACTACGAAGTGAAAACCGCGAGACACGGCTAGTTGCTTATAAACTTGTACATAGTACGCGCCATATGCCCAATAACGGTACATCGAGATGCCTAGCTCGTATTAGCTTAGCTTATTCTAAGCCATCGGTAACATCATAGGAACTGCATAGGGGAGGAGTTAGGCGTCCCTTTATCTGTGATATATTACTATCACTGATAAAGGAACGCAGACCCTCGAGCGACTGTAATTAAACATGTAAAGCATCTATTAGGAAGTCAAATTTATTGCTAAAGTTGCTTAGCGGAAAACTTAATTCATACGTGATACGAAATAACTCACAATTATTATTTTAAATGATAAAGAACGTTTTGCTTGTCAATGTCGTTTTTTTTAAATTTTGTATAGGTTGCATATTATTGGACGAGAAAGTGCTTTTGTATTAACAATAAGTGCGTAAGTGCTGGAATTATAATCGTCTTATAAGACAATATTCACCCCATTCGATAACTGTAAACAAACTTTATATGGCATTGTAAGTGGCACTAAAAGGTATTGTTGAAAGTTTTGTAGCCAAATTCTCGAACAGAAGCTGAATCACGATGAAATTGAGTTCGAATATCCTTCTGGCGCCAAGTAAACGTCGCTAACGCCTTATTCACGCACATTATGTTATTGTTTATATTGTATATTTCCGTGTAAATATATTTCAGTATTAAGGAGAACAAATGTTAGAAAACAAATACTCGAAAATTATTTTTCGAAACTCCGTAAGCATTCAATTCAAATTTGAGAGTCACTTAACTAAACTGAAAAGACTGCCTATTAATTATTAGACTTACCAATTTTTATAAACTATTTAGCCTACCGACTTTCTTTAAACTATTTGTACTTGCAGTTTTAAGTTTTATAAATTATATTATGTATAATGAATTAAATAAATCGCGTCGCAATAGCGGCTCGTATTGCAAATGGAGTGTTTACTTACTAAGCCAATCTAAGCGTCTTTTACATGACTCAGCGCATTTTTAGTTTCAATTAATAATGTCAACTAACGTCATGTTAGACAGTGTTATCAAGTTTCTTCGGAGATATAATGTGTCATGCTTTCAAATGCGATTGTTACAGGTATATATTATTATTGAGCCATATCTTAGACATAAGTGAATTGTTTACATTGTCTAAGATTAGAGTCTGATGTTGGTTTAGTTTCATTATAATAATATTATAAAGAAATAAAGTTTGTGTGTTTGTTAAATTGTAAGGGGTAATCGGGATCTACTGAACCGATTTTAAAATTTCTTTCACTAATAGAAAGCCACAGTATTGCTGAGTGTCATAGGCTATATTATAAAAAAGGATTGTTAACATTATGGCTAACGAAGTGGGCACGGGTCCACTAGTACATAATAAAAATTAATTAAACTTTTAGATAAGTATAAAAAATATACGCAAGGAACTTGCAACCGTGTTCTTCAAATTAGTTCCCTTTATGTAGGTATAAATATTTAATTTCTTACGAGAAGATAATAAGAAGAGAATATAGGTAGATTTTAGTTGTAGGTATATGCCAATTTTTTGCCAAATCTATTTAAAAGATTTTGCTTGAAAAAGTAACAAATATCTATATCATTAATACTCCAATATTTTGAGAGACGTGTTTTATAACTCTATTTAATTGTATACAGTAATTACATAACGTGTATGTGTAGGTAGAAAAGTGACGTTGTTTTTATATCACTTACGCTAATACGCGTCAGTTGCGGTACATACAGCACGTAACTTTTAACTCCCGAAATAAATGTGACCGATAATTTCGAATAAGGCGTCAACAAAACAGTCACGGTGATGCAGGAATATAAATATCCAATAACACGTGCAGAATAAATGATGCACCTCATTTTCATGCATGAATTCATAAGTCCCACGCATCGTTGAATGAATTTTGGTAATATCCCTGCATAAGACATAAAATAAAGTCATTCTGCTCTCTGTATTCGTCTGTTCCGATGTATACTTAGATGTTTAAAACGACGCAACGGAATTAAGCTGTTTTTTCTTTAAGATAAAGTGATTCAACAAGAAGGTTAATATGGTATAATACATGTATGTTGTTGCCATGGTTACGAAAAAAAAACCCGGGTACAACTGCGGGGTACGATAAGTTTTAGAAATGGCGATGAGAATGGGACGGCGGCGGTGCAGTCGTCTCGATACATTTACGACAGATTTCGTCTGGTACACTTTTTGTATTATTTTGCCATTTTTACCAGTCCTTTGCAGAAACATGTTTTACCTGAATCAGTTATCTTTTTGTGAATACCATAAAACAGAAGCTGAGTATAGACCAATAATTCCGCCATTAATATTTATTTTCAAGCAGATATTAAAAATCAAGTTATTTATGTTACCCAATTAACTGTTATTATTTATGATGAGTAGTTCCTTAATTATATGTTTTGTTAGAATTTTACGCCATCAGTCTTAAGATAGTTACTATCATAACATAGACTACGGTATAATAATGGGTTAAATTAGCCTAGAACTATAGATACATACAATTTGAATTGTAAATGTCGTTCAGGTTCATGAAGCACTTACTGTTTTGGTATTACGCTATCAATGAATTATTTTCAGTTACTTTAAAGTACTTGGTAATTACTTTGCGTACTCGTGTTGTGATAATATTCAGCAGGTTAGTAGAAAATGCCTTGAAATGAATTGGAGTTTTTTACGTAATACTTTAAAGTGAATAAGCTTGTATCGTCTGGTTTTTTATAAGATAAGATATATTGTACTATAACTGGAAGGACTTGGTCAATAGATTAAAACAATCTTTAAAAATAAAAAGAAATAATAAATGAAAAAGTTTGTTTAAATCTACGTGTATCTTGTACCACTTTTACTTCTTATTTGTCGATGGAAAATCCTGTTAGTACCTAGTTTTGGGTACCTACGTGTGAAACGGGAGAATGCAGCTAATATTCTTATAAAGTAATTCCCATCATTGGAATCTAAAAATATCATATTACACAATAGCGTAACTGCGTTCGCAGCGTTCTGTTGTTTTGCAAAATGGAGCAGAGTTTACGATCGACGTCTAAAAACCCACCCGAACTCATCAATGAAATCTCGCTAAATATAAACATCCTGTGGAAAATACGTCCAGGTGCTGTAATCGGCCAAGGTTAAGCACTAAATTTCGCTTTGCACAGTAGTCTGTTTACCTGCATACTTTCTGCAGGCCAGCTTTAAGTGGTCGATCATTTTTAATTGCATGTTTGAGATGCGATCGTTTTGGTAGATGAAGTCATCGTAACAAGGTTTTCGAATTTAGAGTTGTATAGCATTTTTGATTAGCATGATATATTGCCTTTATAATTTAGGAAATTTCTTATGTATTATTTTTCTATTTAAAATATTTCTTATTTGAAGTTTATTCAGAAATATGTAATGTGTAAAAGTTATTACAATTATTGGCTTTAATTAAAAAAATCTAAAATGTACATACGAACAGAAGATAAAATGAATCATCAAATACGATGCTCACAAAATATTTGCAGGTACCCTCTTAATGTTTTACAAACAAATGTTACAGACATTTAACAGCTATAAAAATGTATGAGTAAATTAAGTATACTTAATTATTCTGCATTGGGAAGCATTTAAACACCTTATTTACAAACACTAAAAAACTCAAACCAGTAATAGCTTTGGTAATTGGCGTTTTGCATAAAAACAGACCGTCGAATTGTGATTAATGGTGTGTGCAGTTTATCCGCTATTAATCATAGTCACGTTGGATAGTAGCCAAAGTTAGTACTGTCAGATTTATTATCTAGCACATCTACGGGAAATGCGCGTAAACGCTACAACTTCCTAATTCTATTGCGTCATTTATGACCACGTAAAATTTTCGGTTATCAATAGGAATTTACTACCAGGCTAGCTAAAGTAAAGAACAATTTCAGAGTTTAAACTTCATCCATGTACTGAACCGACATTGTATTTAGCTCTGTTTTAATTCAAAATGAAAGTATTTTAAAAATAAATGAGCAACTGCTTAAATTTGAAACACGATACCAAACAAGCACAAAACATATCTTAATACTATCACTTAATGAGATGTATGAACACATGAAGTTAATCGTCTTCTTGAGTAACCTTGACCTTAGCGATGAACCAAAAATCCGTGCGAGTCTTCAAAGATTCATATCAATATAAGTACAACGGCTGGCATGCGTCCAAAACTTTCTAAAAACGGTTTAACTGCAATGATTCAATTAAACCCAGCTGTCAGACAATTCGCCGAAGAACTGCATTAAAAATGCCCAAAGCGCTCATTCCATAAAAAGCCCGCAAATTAATATCATGATTTATGTTATCTTATCCTTTTATATCGTTACAAGATATCATTGGCTTTATTGTGATCCCAAAAATGATTGTGTATTAAGATGTATTTGTCTTTAACAGTGAATAAGAATCACGCAATCACGCTAAGATGCACTATGTACTGAAACTGAGGTGTTATTTATTTATTATAGCAACAATATGTGAATCTTGATGTCTGTATGATAATTGAAGTCAACAACCGCTAACAAAAATTTAGATACATTGTAATCATACTGCTTATGACGATAACTTAACTGAAGAATCATCGTAAGACATTTTCTCTTTTATTTTACTGTGGGGTATTTTATAAAATTATAATAACGTAAGTTTTGATGCACAGATTATTAATATGAGTTATTGCATTTAAAATTCTGATATTATCTAGTTATAAGGTTAGAAAGATGTACTGCATATAAAAGATAACTACAGTATATTTTTAATGCTCCATATACATCATACTAGCACGCACATTCAAGAATTCTTCAAACGTGCGCTTAAGCTTGTTACATTAAAAGTGATCCGGATTCCAGACGTAGCTGGTGACAATAAAAACGGCTACTGAGAAACGAACTTGAATTATTTTAGAAGGACTTTCCTTAGGCAGGGTGTTTATAATCATGAATGGTCTCACTTTAGCTCCTATGGTTCTAGGACAACGGTAATATAAATATGTTGTAAACATCAAAATTGATGCCTGTGTGTTTAAATTGTTAAGGAATTTACATTTGCCAGGCACACTAATAGTACATGATTTGAGACTAAACATCTTACGTAAAACGTTTTGTTGTGACTTCAGTTAGTTAGAGGTGTCGCAAAACAGCCGCAAGGCAGAGAAACTACAACTTAGTTAATTCATAGTTATAATCTGTATTCTCGAGAGCTAGATTTTGGACCATTGAAAACAAAGCATTACCTAGTTACTTATCGTCAACAAATCTTGGCAGCACAAACACCGTTATATTAATAGATAGAATTGTTTATTGTTGTCATCAGTTGAGATAAAATAGTGTTATATGATTAACAAGATTTGTAGATACGTCCACAAAGTATCATATTCATTTTTATTAGTTCTATCAAGAGTTGCCTACAGTTTAATATTTAAATAGAAACCTATGTTGTACATTGTTTGATGTGCTTTAAAACAATTCAACATTTTATACCTAACATACGTGGTAATTAAATTCATTGAGCATCGGATGTCGCGTCAAGACCTACTGGACTATAATTAGACCACGAGTCAGATTGCTTACGCGTCGGCACTGCACATATTTGCCCCAATTATTACGTTCAATGTGTTTATTGTTATGTAAATGTGTGCACATGAATGATTAGCAGAAAATATTTCATGTGGAACATTGCGACTTTTATTTCTGACGCGTTAGATTTGTTTAGTTTTTGATGATATTTAAAAAGCTAAGTATATTTTCTGATATTCGCTAGATTACAATATAGAGTAAAGATTCGATTTCATTAACCTAATAATGGAATCGAAGAGTTGTTGAATGTATTAACATTCGCATTCCAAGTAGTAGCTATCGAGTTTTACCATGCCGGAATTCTAACGAGGATTTCCCATAGGAATAGAGCATAGTAAATACTCAATTTAATAGTGTTTGGGGAGCAATAGATTTACGTCTTCTACATATACATACTTCAACGCTAGGAACATGAAATTTGAAGTTTATTGGGAACTTTAAAACTTTTGTTTTAAAGTTTTTATATTTTCTATTAAGCCAGCAATGTATAGTTTTAAGTTCTTTAATGATTATACAATGAACTATCTAGATATATATAAAAGAAAGTCGTGTGAGATACACTATTTATAACTCGATAACGGCTCAACTGATTTGGCTGAAAATTGGTAGGGATGTAGCTTAGAAACAGGAGAAGGACATAGGCCACGTTTTATCCAGTTTCCAGGGGAATAAATTTTTTATGAAAGTAAACGCGGACGGAGTCGCGGGCAACAGCTAGTTAATAATAAAGGAAAGCAATGTTATCGCAAAGTCTGCAATCATTATATGATTCACCAGGATCAATGTAGCTTTGAAACATTGAAATATGTAATTGGAAATAACTCCTTAGGTTAACACCACCTCCTCCACCGCACATAGACACCTACGTGACTATGTCCATATACATCTACCTTTAAGGGTTATACGAGCTATAAGCTTTTACGGAATGTAATATGTGCCACCCAAGCGCTCCCATTCAATTGAAATGCAAACAAAAACTTTACGACGAATTTTAATACATATGAATGAAGGCGCTAATCATTTTTATCTTACTACTTCATGTCTGTTATCTATAGTGTTTTCTTTACTGTCAAAACATTTTATGTCCACATCTCAGAATCAGGTGTATTTTATGAGGCCGATTAGGTAAAATGTAGGGCACTGCCACCAACACCGGCCCGCCTACGTCCATTTTCAAATGTTTTGAAAATAATTCACAAAATTTTATCGCGCCGTAAATTGATAAAATGCAAAGATTCTATTTTATTTCTGTCCAGCTAAAAGCATAATAAATATTTACTAAAATAAGATTGTCATGAATGTGCAAGTGAAATGTGAACAAATGTTTATTCTAAGCACGTACGTATTTGTAACTTGCAAGAGACCTTACTAAAATAATTTGTAAGTTAAAAATGTTTAGCTATTCTTAGAATCGTTTAGTATCCTAGCATAGTTCGCTAATGCGTAACGACCTTGCATGTAGACCACTGATAAGTGCGGCATGCGGCCAATGTAGCTCAGCGGTGCATAAGATTAGCGAGATAAGAATCGTCAAAGCAGTCGCTGTTTGTACAAACAAGCAAAGAATGTTGAAAGAAGAAACAAGACCTATGTGTCGAGAGTAGTTCTTTTAATTAGTCAGAAGACCTACCTGTAGCGTGTTTATTTCAAAATGCAATTGTAATTTTTTAAATACGCTTTAAACGGAACTTGTATCCTTACGAATAATATAAATGCGATGTTTATTTATATTTCAAGTAAGAACAACGAAATCAATTAGGCACATATTTGGCATTCAGACTAGACTGTCGATTCATATATATACCTAAAACTTTTATCCCGGTCTTATCCCGGACCAGAAAGTACGCGGTCTCCGGCTTTGTTACTAAATCATATACAGTAAACTCTTTTTAATTAACTTGGAATACAAAATCAATCAAGATATTACGTGAGCCCAACTTTTATGGATTCTTAAGTCTTTAATTAAAATTTAACTAATGGAGGTACATTGAATAAAATAATGGTTGTCGCTTTCTCTCTATTAGAATAATGTTTTTCTATCAGCATATTGTTACGTTCCGTGAATACATTTTTACAGAAACTTGTTTGATATATCCAGGAACCACTTGATATACTTAAAGCAGCTTATTTTTAATCTTGCAGTTTTAATAAGTTGTTATTATTATCGTAAAAAGAACATATGTAATTGCATTTTAATGTAAAACAGCATTTTTATGGTCCCATATAGTCAGTAATGTTATTTTAATTCATTCCAAATCTCGAGGGATAACGTTTTCATTGGCCACAACTTAAAGTTTAATGCAGGTGATAGAGTTGAGCAATATTTTACTTGTTTTACGTCTTTCATTATTCAATACGTGCTGTTAATTTGCACTTATTTATCTCGATTGATAAGTCCGAAAGTGTAGTCCATTGCAAAACTATAAAGGTACAAGAACACTAAAATGTTCCATAAATAAGTATCGTGACTAGAGACGAAAATATCATTGTTATTTTTTTAGTAAAGGAAACACAAAATACGGAATGAATGAAAAATTCAAGTGTTAAGACATTTTGATGATGCTTTTCCAGTTGTACGCGAATTCTGTAGGTTTACAGTTTTGTCTGAGACTCAAGAGTAATTAGTTCCGCTAATAAAGTCGGTACTTATACAGCAAGTTATATGTGTCGTGAACAGAAACTAGAGTAATGATCGTGTGCTGTAAGAATTCAATGGTGCCATAAATTGAAATACGCTATCGAGTCATCAATCGCGAAATAATGAACCGCTTTATTGTATGCACTAGGTGCAGTCGGCTATGACTTCATTCTTGATAAAAGGTTGCTAGTATAGGTAATCTAAATACACTGATTTGTGTCAATATAAAGCGCTCTGGTCTATTTTAACATCACGTTATATTGGCAAGAAATCAAATGACAATCAAATTCATGCAGAAGCTATTCTATTCGAGCTTCATGATTCTGATATGCAAGTTATAAGGGCTATTATCATTGTACGTGTATACTGTATATGCTAAAATGCCCTTCAATAATCAAGTTTTAAACAAGTTGTCAGTATTCTTTAAATATCAAGGATTGATTTGACTGCGTGAGTTTTAATAATCTTACTTTAAGCAAAGTACTTTGTCGCATATCTACTTATATTAAATTGTATTTTTTTATTTTAAATAGGTACTTTGGTCCAATTATTTCATTTGTTACTGTTGTATGTAATATTTTACTCTTTATATGTACTGTATATAATATTAAATAAGACTATATTAGTTGTAAAGTATAAATTTACCTTTCTGTACTTTAAATTTTATAAATACATTTTTTTATAATTACATTTCCTTTGAAAGTTATCCTGTTAGAAAGAATGATTCATATTACACAGCGAATTACTGAGACTTGCAAATTCCTCGAAGTGTTAAATATCCGTCATAGGCGAATCGATTAATTTGCAGAACGAATTAACCGTGAAGTAATTCGCATGAATCATTTGAAGTAGCGAGATTTCATCTTTGTATTAGCTTTAGTATGAACATGAAACGTATTCGTAATAACAGAGCTAGAGCCGAGCGTGGTATCTCTGATCCTTGATAAAGTGCAGGCGTAAACAGATTACCTTACATTAGCCAGGTGTCAACCGATCATGCGCTCTTAGCATACATTTCACGTTTGCATTTGCATAAACTTTTATATTAAAATATAAGTCACCTCTAATGGCACTGTATAAAACATACCACTTAGCATGTTCTTTTACTTTTTGTTATAACTAAACATTAACTTTATCATATTATTATAATATATATTACTAGCCGCGCCTCCCGTTTTTATCTGCGTTTGTGTATGTATGTACATATTAACCTCTTGAATCACTCTCTCTTTTAAAAATCCACACGAAAATCGTTTGCGTAGTTTTAAAGATTTTAGCATACATGGGGACCGGCAGAAGAAAGTATTATTAAGCATCGCCCGTAAATAATAATATATGTATGAAAAAAAACTATCTAAATATAATAGCTGGTTCATTTGTTCTTGTTAAATGAACTACATAGCTTTGTAGTGTCATCTAGAACATTGTAGGAAATATAGGTCGTACAATCCCTACACGTATCCTTAAAAACCGCAAGAGTTGGAAAACATTTCGTTCATACGACTTGATATGTATTTATGTACATACAACCAGCGTCTGAACACAGTTACGTAATACTTGAAACGTTATAAATATGTGTCAATGTGTGATATAAATTTATTCTCGGGTATTGTCTTATTCACCTCAATCAATGGTCAAAATATCGAATGCTCTGAATGTTTCGTTGATGTCTGCTTTTCAAATTGGGTCGAGGACGTTTCCATTACGACCTAGAGCAACGTTATGATTTAGACAGAATTAGATTCGCATACATATATACAATAACATTACTCTAATTTATGAAACGATTTTTTAATGTATCACTAGTTTAAAATAACAATAAATTCAATAAAAAGATACTAACATTTCTAGCTTATAATAATCGTTGGTTTTATTAATAGATGTCTGTTTATGAAAAAGAGATAATAATTCTATATGTCGTTGCAACGCTTTGTAAACTAGCATTCATATTTTATATTGTTAATATTATATCTATGCAGCTGAGCGGTCTGTAGTTTCACTTGGTAGGGACGGACATAGCTGCATCCTGTTATAGAGAAAGTTATAAATATGTTTGTAACCTCTGTAGAAAGTTAAATTTCATTATGAATTTTCACCTCTTATCACGAGGGCTATTGTTTATGCTTAGCATCTGTTTGATTCCGTTCATTAAAGTAGTAAATAATCGAAATTAATTGATTTTCGTAAACAAAAATATTAACAGTAAAAATGGATATCCCTGTCAATAATAAGGAGTTTAAATATTATATTCATTAGGTTATCAGTATAAATTCATGAAGTGTGTCTTAAATTACAAAGGTAAAAGTTTTAGGAACATCGTAATTATTGTTTGACAACATACTAACAAGTCACACTGTCTTGCTAAATATGTGAAATCGACAACTTGCTCAAAGGAACGCTATAGATATATGTATACATGTTGGACTAGTACTTATACCACTAATTTGTTTAGCATTGGCTAAGTACATCGCATGCTAATACTAAAGTCTACGTAACAAACTCAAACATCATCATAGCATGGTGAACAAAATAAAACATTTCACAAATGTATATTTCATAAAATATTAAAACAATCCATATATGGGTATATGTACTGAAGGCTTATTGCCTGTATTTCTTGTAGATATTTCCACTAAATATGCTACAATCACATTCAGTTAGAATTTCAATAAGAGACGGAATTGCGGGCGGGTCTCGGGAACAAAAGGCAATTCGTCTTAAAATTGGCGTTGTCGTGCAGGTGAGGTCGCGTCAGTCACAGACCGGTAGCATTCACTTTTCTTCGCCTACAGCATAAATAAATGACGAAGGCCGCTGTTTTTATTTCCATGCCCACCTGGTTTTATGATCGAGCGTATTTAAAATTGTTTTGAGCATTCTTTCATAAGCCAAACTTCGCTTTAAACACTCACCGATCGTAAACTGTGTTTATGTCCACACATTTCAACTCCATCAATCCGAAATTTACTAGTTTCGTAAGCTTTCTTGTGTTGAGTAGGACAATATATTTGCAGTTTTATTTGGGTTTTTACGTTACGTGGTAAGGTGTATATTGTTTAAAACTGAAGCTTAAAACATTTTTGCTTTTAGTGAAACACCATGTTATAATTTTGTATAAAAAATGTAAATTGTATACCAATTATTACCAGTACTAAAGATTACATAATACTACTGAGAACATTATGAAGTAGTTCATTCTTTATTTAAAACGGTTCTATAGAAACTCTTACAGTTAAAGCTTCAAAGGCTTTAACGTTGATAGATTACGGTCGTAAAAAAAGTATGAACAAGCACTTGCAAAAAACATTAAGGTCTTATTTTCCTTGCGTTTAATTTTCCAAGAATACACTATTGTGATTTTTACATATTTAAATAATAAATTGAAATATTATTATTATGTATATCTAATGGCACTATTAAGAAATACGTATAATGTATGTATTTTGATGACTATTTATGTAACTTTTACACATTTTGTTTAAGACTGAAGCTTTATATTTCACGAAGTTTTACAACCATCTAAAATGTATAGGTACAAAGAAAACATTTATCTTATTTAATAATGGTCAAAACAAGGAAATATCTTGTTAATCTCGTCGTCGTATTGTATTGAATGATCTCTAGCAATTAGAAATAGTTTAAATAGTCGTCCGCATGCTTGCGGTTTCGTCTCGTAACGCGGATGTATGAGAATTCGATTAGTCGGCTATTTCGTAACAGTATATATGTGCATGTCGTATGTGTATATAATGTATACGTCTCTACACGGTCGGTTAATGGTTTATTGACTTGACAGCGCCCGGTTCGTTAAATGTTTGATTTATGACCAAAGACAAAGCTGAGACTAACATATTTACGATTGTTTTTGTAATACATAATAATGAAGCATATAATACAGTAAGAAATAGGAATCACTCCATTATCTATTACAATGGGCTAACATTTATTTACTGAAATAAATAAAAAATGGCATGAAACACAAACATATTATGTATTTTGAAAGATTACATTTACAACAAAATCTTTATTGTGACACATTTACCATATAGAATATTAATTTTAATTAATGCTAATTTGCTATATTCCGCTGATGACATTTTAAAAGGCGCCTTTTCTAAATATAGGGCTTACAGTAAAGTTAGTTTAACTGCTGTACTGATAACGAGATAGAACATATTTCTCAGTTACTAATGATTTATCAATAGGTTAGATGTAACATTTAACGAAACGATTGCTGAGTAGGACCACACTCGTGAATTATTAAAATTTGAACGTCTAATACGGGCATGTAAGCTGAAGTAAGTAGCGGTACCGTGCGCTCGCAGACACATCGATCAATATTTATGGGGGTCGATAAATCAGCATCAGATCACTGAACAAGTGGACAACCTTGATTATTCAAGCTTGACGCTACGATGACTCAGGCGCTTAACACCGATCTGCCCAAAGGCGAGCATAAATTTCGTAATTGCAGACGCGTAGACAATGCAGGAAAAAGTGCCTGCGTTCCATGAATAATACATATGAAAAGAAACAATTCAGGATATATAGGACTTCGCCACGATATGGCACAGTTTTATTTTTCTTTAACTAGAGTATTCATGGCGAGCTTCGAGGTAACGAATAAATAAAACTTTCCTTTGTCTGCGAGACAACCAGGTTCTTTACTCGTTTGACTGACGTTTGTGAATAGTTGATACGTTAGTGTGCAAAGCTTAAAAACTTATCTATTATTCCGATAACGATACTGTAACAACTGTCTACGATTTTTTACTATTACTTCTTTTTCTCGAATTCAATGTTCATTCACTTCTTACTAAGCTCCTTAGCAACTATTATAAACACATCTAAAAGTGTAGTTAAAAAGAGTTTTGCATCCATTAAATAAAAACAGAGATAAGGTTGTTATCATAATGTAACATAATTAATTTTGTGGGCGTGAGAATTATCGTATTTCGTAGTAAATTGCTGGAATACCGCATGGACTAAAAATAAATGGTAATGAATCATGGTTCATTCAGTGTCGAGTGACGCAGCTTTATGACCGAGCAGGGACGATAAGGGTGATTTTTACGAAATTGAACACGACTAGTGTGTAATATCACAGTACTATTTATTGATGTTCAAGGAATACAATTTTTAACGTTTCAGATTCAGATATAGATTCTTACAAAATAATAATTGGTGAATATGCTTTTCAGAAAAAAATGTATGCAAAGTCTAATATAAATAATATTAGTATTTGCATAAATTAAGATTAATGATTAATATTTTTGTTTTGCCTACAAAAAGCTTTTTTTTATTCATTTCTTATGTTTATCATGAAATAAATCTTATCATCAGTTTTTTTCTCATACAATAAAAAGGCCTATGATTTTTAATCTGATTAATATTAATTAAGTATCCATATATGTATGGCGAAATTCGATTAACTATGACAAGTTGACATTGATGAATGTGAACACTATAATTACTGACACCTTAATAATTTCGATAAGAGAAAGAAGTTTAAAAGCAATCTTATTTGCGTATTTAACTGCAAACACGACCGTTAATTGAAGTTTCAAACCCATACGCTTTATATGAGAATTAAATTCAATTATATATTTAACCCTTTTTACACTCACAAACTCACACTTACGAACTTAACTTAAAAAGTTATCTTATAACTATTAAATTAAGAGCGTAAACGGCAGCTTTAAAACTAAAAAATGTTATTTTAGACAAATGAACACTAAATATTTGCTTATAAAAAACAACGTTAAACTAATTAAAAACGTTAAATGGCTTATAAAAAAAATTGGAAGATCTACACGTAAAATGTGGTCTACCATTTATGTGTTTTACGTGCGTTAAATCGCTTCATAGCTATATGTGCAAAAATTAATATCCTGCTTGGTGTACTGTAACGAACGATAATTGGAAAGGCTGTTAGCTGCGAAAGTTAACCTTACTGGTGCAGCGAGAGATTAACGGCATTCGAATCCATCGCTTTCGCTAGCAAATCTACCCTCGCCCGCGGCACGATGTACTGCTATTAGACCAGCGAACAGTTATCCAGATTATATTAAACAGGTCCTAGGTTTTATAAACTCATATTTTTCTCTTTTATTTATAAATAAATTTGGTTGTGATACTCACTGTTATAAAACATTTCATGTGACGTATGTTCAAGTATATTTTAAAAGTATAAAAACCATTGAATCACGAAAAAGCGTCGACAAAAAAAAATAAACCATAGATACGGAGAGAATTCTCACCGCAGTCATATTGCCACAGACTATAATACGACCATAATGCACAACGGTGCAATTTGTAAATGATTGTTAAAGATATATGGAGCGCAGGAAGATGGTATTTCATAGACAAATAATTTGCATTATTCTGACGTGACTCAGTATAAGTCATACATATTAATAGAACATTACTCGTGAATGTTAATTGCACGTATTTGTCTCACTATTCCAATAGGATAATATACCACATGTTTGTAGAAGAATTTCTTGCAATTATGCATCAGTATATAGAGCAATTAATTAGTAATTAACACCAAGGATACAACAGTTTAAGTGTGCGATATGATGTTGAAACTTTTAGAGAAATTTCTTACTTAAATATTAAAAATTAAATTAAATTATTTAAATCCATCATATTCGTCTAATACTGTTTTACAAATTCTTCCTTACGGTCTTAATTAGTATCGAAATGTATACATTTCTTTCGAATCAATCGACAACATCGGTGTGTCAATTTAATTATACGGTCTTTGATTGATAGTCTGTTGATTGACATCGTATATATCAGTGGAGGTATTATACAAGCTCGGTGAACACAAATTGGTTAGATTTACTGCGACGTGCTATCGTCCGAGAGTATCAAATTTATGTATACCTACTTCGATTGGAAGTCGGTCAGGGGATCACTGGTTTTATTGAATGATTTTCTATTTCATAATAATATTTTTTTTTTCAAAATTCCTTTATTATTAGACATAGTGAGCGCCCCGAAGTTGTCAAAAAGATACCTAATTAGGTTTAAGTCGTTACCCAATAGTACTAAAATTAATTCAGCTTAAAATTAATCATGTATTGTTGTAGAAAATAAAACTATGTTATTATTTAAAATCCTGTAAAAAAATGTAAACGTTTTGTTTATATTTAAGTCTGCTTTATATAATTTGCAAATTGACGTCTAAATTAGAACTTATAGTACGTTCCGTATAAGCACACGAAAGCTAATCATGAAATAATATTTTCGTTATTACGGATTTAATATAGCGATAAGAACATTGGCTTTCGTATATAATCGTATATAATACCGTGTTATTAGAGTAATAGTTATGAAAGTGGTTACGTGTGGGCGGTCAAGATCGCTTGTAATAAGTTGTCGGGAACATGGGGTCAGAAGTTCACCGCCTTAGAAAGAAAAGAAGCACCGCAATGACTTACAGATAATTTTAACAACGAATGTTTGTTTAAAACCAGTATATAATTACCAGCGTTCCGACTGCGGTTGTAAGCAAATATGTTATTACTGTTTAAAACATTTCTACAACTGACGCGACCGAAATGTCAACAAGCATAAATATGTTTACTATTTGACGGCCAGTTGACGGCTCGCATTCTAAAATGAACGCATCATTGCCATATCGAAATACATGTGTAGGTACCTAACGTGCAAAAGTAAACTACTTATTATTTTTATTGTATCTGTTGCATTAATATATTTTCAACCAGTTTGTTTGTTATTAAATTTATATTTTAACATAAAATAGTACTACTATTAAATTATACTACATTTGTAGGGTTCTGTACTCTTATAATATGATTTTTTACCCTGTCTGTCCGTCTGTGTGTCGAGACTCATTAGCGAATAGTTAAAATTTTGATCGTTTACTTTGGTTAACAATCACTTGAAAGTACTTGAAAAATAAATGTAAGAAAAAAAATATGCAGCCCAATATTTGTCCCAACCGTAGGGAAAGGTTCCTTCACACTTTTATTAATTATGAAATCTTAAAATTAAGAGGACCTGCCTCTTAATTTTAAGATATGCCTTTTGTTTGCGAATCCGACTCGTCCGTATTGGTTTCATAAACACAGAAAGATTTAAATAATTTACTGTTATAAATGAAATCAATCACACACCAATCAAGGATTATATTGATAAAGCGTCTCTGGATTTTTATTAATGTCACTGATTTTCCTTTTTACAAAAATTTGGGTCCTTAAACAGTTTCACTGCTTCTTTGCTACGAAATAATGATCTACGTATTTACTTTTATAATATTATTGAGTAATAAGTCGATATAGTTCGAGTTTTATGTAGAGCAAGTCTGAAATCGACCCACATCGTAGCAAACTACGTGAGTTGGCCGCACACCAAGTACACTCATAATATTTCTCATGGCTTCACTAAACATCGCACGAAACTGACAAATTTATGTATTTACTTTTGTAAACTTTTGGCTTGCAAAATCAAAATCGTACGTGAACGTTTTGTATACAAGTTTCTTAATTCGATTCGGAGTATTTTTCCAGCGCAAGGCTTTTTCTTAGGACTACATAAAGAATTATGGAACGGATATTAACTTATGATATTACAATCAATGTTGCTTCAGACGTTTTCATTGTTAAGTCACAGTCAATATTGATATTAAAATGAATGGAGTTGACGTTTTCCACTTCAGCTAAAGGATATTGTTAATGCTCAAGTACAACAGTTGAAGTTTTTGTTTTGAGATCATTTTTACAATATTTTTAAAACAGCTTAAAGTTTATTGTGAAATGTATAGATGATTTTTCTTCACTATTTGTGACCTCGACCTAGTAATATCTATCATACTGTCTGAAACCAGATGGTACAGTATTACACGTAGAAAAGATAACGCAAACGCAAATATTCTTTTATTAGCTAATAACTCTCGTCTTGACCAACTAAAGATCCACCTGGAATTTGCGTATAAGCTAGAAACTACTTGGCATTGATGTAAATAAAGCCAGGGAACCAAATGGTAGTATAACGGTGGTATATCAAGAGCATACAGGGAAAGCGGAAGTTTCTAATTAAACCATAAAATATTGTTAATCAAGAGGGTACATCTTGACATTAAAGCTAGATCAAATCGGGTTGTACATGAAAGTGCAAATTTTAAAATAATCTTTGTCGTGGAACCCTCGTTCGGCATGTCCATGAGAATAGAGCAAATAGGATCCTCATACGTGTCGAATGAACCTCGTGGTACTTCAACAGCAGACGAGATTGCATTAAACGTCTGATAAAATAAAGAAATAAACGTTACACAGACAACTGGCAGCACTATAGTTTCTCGTAATGCCTTTTAAATGATTAACCGGAGGAAAATAGAAACAGCGAGTTCACGCCCACACAGCAATTAGTAGATCCACTTGTAAACAAACCTCTCATTAAATTGAACAGGCTGAGATAGAAGTCTGGGATACGTAAAGCGCAACTCAATGTCAGAAAACTAGATACATATGAAATAAATGCAATTACATTGCTAGTTTCTATAGAAAAGGTATAATGTATATGCTACAGAATCAATCAATGGACACCATTCCAAGCGGTTTATGTTACAAATTGAATAAACATGTCATTTATAAAAATGTTATAAACAACACTTACTGGTATTTTAGTGATATTACATAAAAATTTATGTCACATTGGAGCGAAGTCAAACTTTTATTGATAAGTATAATTACCTATTAATAAAAGCGTACCTTTGTAAAATTGTGATGGTTAAAATGAACATCAACATTATCGAAATTAAAATAATGCAAATTATACGAATAGCAAACATAAACATTTTATGTTGAATCCTTAGTTCTCGCTTATTATAAATACTAAAGGCTAAGTCAATAAATATGTCCTTGAATTAACCTTTTTTTTAATTATAGATCTCATACGTTACATGATAGGTATGCATATTTTTGCCGGCGTAATATAATATAAACGTTTTAATTATAATTGCAGACAACGTCTGTAGTATATGTGGGTAGAGTGTTATTTGTCTCGGGCGTATTGTCTTATATAAGTGTAGACCGGTAGTGGGGAGTCAGTCTGTGTCGGACCGTCGTGCCGGTAGCACTAGCGCGTGGTGGTGCGTAGGCGAGCCAAATATAATAATCAGTGAATACTACAACGTCAATCACTATCTGATGCAGCATATAAATTAAAGAAATTCTTTATCTCTCTCTTTATATTTTGAAGTACGTATTCATTGAAAAATAACAGACTTTTATTTTTAAGTTTTCAATTAGTTAAATATACCTTAACTTAAACCTCAACCTTATTTAGCGTGATACTTTTTTAAACTGGCGTTCGCCTTGCGGTTTCGGCCGTGAATTTTGTCTTTTTTGTATTCCAATTTTAAAGCTCTGTAGTATTGAAAAAGGGTCTTGTAAATTCAGAACCTATTAACTATGAACTAAATCAAAGTATATACCGTATTGAATTATTAATATCTTTATATATATATATATATATTTTAACATTGTAATCCGACACTTAAATCATTTCGTTGCTGTTAATTTACTCCTCCCATATATGCATCTTAATTAAAACCGGTACAATAAACTTTCAATTTAAACAATATTCTTTAATAAGTGTTATTGTTGCAATGGTGCGTGTTCGCACGGAATAAATACAATTTTATCCTTTAACATACTTTCCAGAGGGATTTCGGCCTTATGACGCATACACTTTCGCTCTTACTCAACTTAAAATCAGATATACAATGCTTTATTCGTTTGTCATTTAAATTGCACCTGGCCATGCCGTTCATCAACATTCAGCATAATAAAATAAATATGAGAAACGCGCATTACATGCGCCGGCGCCGCACCTGTCAGCACATTTAGTGTTATTATACGACCGGTGACATTTTTGTGAAAAATTTACACAAATATATAAAAGTAACAATGAAATATCCATTGCACCTAAATAAACAGTTGACCTGTTTTGAGAGGTGTAGCTTAGAAAATTCTATTTAATATAGCTACTGTCATAGTTCTAAATACATATTATACCTATGGACATATGGACAAATCTAACTATATATTTAGAAGGAATTAATAACAATTCACATATATATAACAACACTAACACCTCCACTATGATAAAAAGATTATAAAGAAAGATTGATATTGAACAGATTAATTGATATGTCACGATTCGAGAATAAGATAATATAATCGCCAATGCTGTCTTTCGATTTACCGAACGCGTCGGGTTTCTAATACTATTGAGAAGCTTTAATCCTTTTACATTTTTTATATACAAAAATAGAACTTATTAAACATAATATGAAGTTAAATTGATTCATAATTAAGGCTAAAGGTAAGGTATATAATGAGGATATATAAAGCATTCAATGGAATAACAAGAATTCAAGAAACCACAAAATTTGCAGTAATCACCACAAGGTATAATTATTAATGTCTGCATTTATTTCAATTGACTTGCTCGAGGAAATTAGGTCGGAAATATTTGTTATCTAAATGATTCTGTGTTCTACAATGAAAACAACAACGTATTACTTGGCTGTTTTTCATTAATCTTCCTTATAAGGCTAAGGTAATTTAGACTTGTCATTGAAACGTATTGTAGTAATAGTACTAATTAGTGTCTTTAAAATATGTGTGGCATGAAGACAGTGTAAATTTTTACAGCAATATTTAACAAATTATGTAGGAACTTTGAGTCAAAATAGATTTTTCATTATTACACCTTAGTGCACGTTCTAATAGCACGTCAAATGTTAAATAATAGGAAGTTCTTCAAGAGAACAAAAACTGTATTACGTAAGAGTACGTGACAACTATGTTGCGTTATCAAATGTTGGTATCGGCACAATCAATTTTCACAGGAACGTGCTCCAATTGCTTTGGCTCCCGTTGCTATGGCGATTAGTATAACGAGATTGTTCTATTACCACCAGTTTTCACTTAAGTACCGTTCGTTAGTTAAATAAAAACTAGTATCTTACAAATTAAGTAAGACCTTTGAGTTGCCATCGTTGTTAAATGTCTAGCTGGGTTGGAAAACCATTTATCGTCCATTGTTAAAGCTGTAATTATATTACATTTTAAATTTCAACATGGGAACAAGCGTGATATCAATAACCTTATGTTCGTCGATGAACCCTGACAAATGATGCATTGTTGCGGCGATGCGACGTCACTTAAGAATTTGCCAAAGAATGCACCTATAAAGTTTCCGCATTATAATTTTAATTCTTTGCTCATTGTCGTGGTTAAAATGTTGAATCGGTTTATTGTATTCGGTTTGACGAGGTGTCCTCCAGTTAGAGGGTAAGAGAAACTATTTCTTTAAATTTCAATATTAACAGTATGCCTGAAACAAATTTATTGGCTACATCATTTTATGAGAATACGGCTTTTCAGTTTTTAAAGCAGCGGCTTAATTCATTTAATGTTAATCGCGTTATAAATTCCTTTTTTATATTTAAACTCTTTTGAATATGAATGAGCGTTTAAAGTCCTCTTGAAATGATTTATGAGCGCAACATAGCGTGAATAATTTTTATTATCAATTTGAAGTGCATTATTGACAATCAATATGATTACAAGAAAATTTTAACACAATATGAACATCCGATTTGTGTTGCGTCATTGTCTGTTAATGGCATTGCGTGTTGTATGCATTTCTGCTAGTCGCTGTAGGACAAGTACTCCTACACATTCCGACCCTAATGCTTCCTTTATTGTTCTCCAACATTGTTATTTGTTTGAAAATGACATGCCATTACCAACTGTATAGGTGAAAGTACAAACATCGTGTCAATACAACACATTAACACTTAACATTAATTTTAAATATAAATTTTCATGTTCAGTTGCATAGCTTACGAAAAAAACTTCGATTTAATAAAACAGATAAAACTTAAATTCTATCACGTAAGCCGTAGGGGAACATAAAATCGATTTCTATCACCGCATCAATTGTGGGCTCAAATAATAATTATTATAGATAGCGACGTTCGTGAGATAAACCGGGCAAATCGGATCAACGTCAACACTCACAAAGGATACCGATCTATTTGCGCTTTACAAAATTCTTTTCCATTGCTTTTGTTAAGCCCCAACACAGTTTAATAACTGTCGGGCCGTGACAACGGACGCGATGCTGCTTTAAAGGGCGAGACAGTATACCTGTGAACACGTCATTTTTACTTAAAAATATCCGCATTTTGTAAGAATAATGAAGGCCAACGCATCAATATACATTCTTCAAGTAGGTCGCATGTGACATCCTGCGGTTTTCCACAAACCGTGTTCTGTTTTTAATACTATAGGAACGCATAATAATTTAATATTCCAAGGATTTAAAACAATTTAAGCATGACCCGTCAAATGTATTTCTGCATACAGTTAGCATTGTTATAAGGTACTGCTTGTAAAAACGAAAATTACCCATCGTTAAATTAAACCCAACCATTGAATTAGGATTCCAAATTGGTCCCATTAAGTCTTACAATTTGTTCTTATTTGCTTATTTCGATGTCACGATGCGGTACAGTGATTAGGGACATGCAGACTGCAGCTTGCATTGTAATTTATAGCTTCAAAAACCCAGCCCCATTCAACGTGGAATCAGATATCAGTCTATTGACAGGAGGTATTTTCGGCATAAATGAATGCACCATTAATACATAATGCACATGTACCAGTACCTACATAATCTGATCTGATCATTCATCACTTGATAGAATTCATCTATTGTTAGTCACAATAGTGAAGCTTAGATAATTAGATTTTGTTGGCTGTTTGGGGTCACTGCAGTTCTGATTATGTGTTGTATATAAACGAATACATTATTATATGCTTGGTATACTTTATTATAAAGGCAATGTATGAAAGATTAAGATTAAGTTTAATTTGAGTCAAACTATTTTGAAATTTATTCTACAAAAAGGTGGTTATACACAATATATTACATTGTATGTAAGTGTATAAGGCTATATTTTAACCCCGAGAAATAGAGTTAAGTAGATATTTCGAAAAAAAACTAGATTTATCTTACGTGCAAAATAATACTTTTTATAACAGTTATAAGAAAATATTATAGCAATTCTAAAAACATGCCAATAAGCTGTGTTATCAGCCTACCCTCAATAATTCAGGGTATAAAAACAGTACACAGTAGCGTTTTATAGAGCCTCCACGGACGGGATTAGGTTTTATTGAAAGTACAGCGATAAAAATGTTACCCGACCGTAAAATTTACATTTGAAAAATCACGGAGGACACGTGAGTACGAGTGAAACGATTATTGCTTACGATAACTGTGGCAAATGAATGATTAATTGCATCCTGATGATAAATTTCGGCTCAGCTTAATCCGTTCGTAATGGTCGTAGAAATGTAATGCGTTTTTATTGCTTGTTTTCGTAAAACTGACATTAAACGTAAACCTTAAAACATATTTAATTGTATAGATATGGTATTAAAATTATGTCTGACAAATACTTTAAAACACAATTTATTTTACACAACGTAATATCGTTCCTTTTAAAAATTATACATAGTTATATTTAAATTTAACGTTGGTGTGTTGACAATGTCATCTAATAGTAAAACACACATGTCGCCCATAAACATTTGAATGTATGAGATAAAGAATAAAACGTTTTAACGAAATTGAAACCGATTACAAAACGGCGCGGAAAACTCCCGACATTTTCAATTGTGACGAAATAAACAGGAATATTTGGATATGGAATCCTGGTATGATATTAATATCGGTAATAACAATATAACCGTATCTCAAATCAAAAATAAAAATATGTTTAAATGAAACTTAGTCTAGATTTTAAAATATTGAACTCGCTTTTATGCCGTCGATGGTAAAAATACTTTAGTAACAAAGTTTTTAAAACTTCTGAATATAATTGGAGACACAACTTTAGTATGCTAATACGTATACTTAATAACACACTAAAGATTTGTTTAATTTTTAAGGTAAACAAGTATTACGCATGTATTATACACATACACCTCTTTAATCACACTATTAAAGAAGCCGCATAAAAAAGCGGTTGCGTTACTTAAAATATTTAAGAGTACAGATAGCGACTTTGTTGTATACTACGTAATAACGATTAATAACGTTATAATTAAATTTTTGTTTGTTTGTAACAGATAACTGGAAGGAGTATGCTGCCTAGGCTGGTGACGCTGGCGCTGGTAGCAGCGACGTGGCGACTCGCCGACGCCTGCTCGTGCTCGCTAGAACACCCTCAATCACACTTTTGTAACAGTGACTTCGGTATATACAACCTTTATGTTCTTATTAAACTTACTGTTGAACAATGTGTAGTTACATCTAGTTTTCCAATTATGGCACTAGAACTCATTATGCGACATAATGCTTAACGTTGAATGTTTCAACTACATCTTAGTAGTGCTTTCACTTGATGTGTGCAGTGACAGAAAATAACCAAATGTTTTTCTTTAATTTGAAATTGATCGAAATGTTGCACTATTCTCAGTAATTGGAAAACGCTGACATACTCACAATATGTGCAAAATTTATCATTTATTGCTAATTTATTGGAAACGTCAGTACGTTTACACAATATAAGGAAATATTAATGTCTTATATTGAATAAATTTACATTTTAACGGCTTATTTCTTTAAAAAGTAAAGTAAAAATACTGATTTTTCTTGTTTTTCATTCACAGTTATCGTCGGTCGAGTTCAAAGATTATTCAGAGGGAAAGATTTCTACGACGCTTACAAAGTGAAGATTCGAAATATATTCAAAGTAAGATATCGCTTTCTTCGAACGAAATTATATGGAAACAAAATTAAGCATATTCAAATTGGATATTTCAGGGAATTTATTTAGTATTTTTATTTTGTAGGCGACACCAAAAGCAGCCTTAGCGTTGAAGTCAGGCCGAATACTAACGCCCTCGCAAGACTCATTATGTGGCGTAACACTGCAGCCCAGAGAGACCTATGTCATAACAGGTATTGTGCCTAAATGTTACGTCAAATTTGGTACAAAATTTTACATTTATGCCTTCTTTTCAAAATTTTAAATAGGATTAAGTCTAACTAATTAAGTCACTGTAAGCATGCCAGTTTCATTTATAACTGGAAAAAATAACTAAACGGAACTATAATTTTAAATAAATATGTTTGATAAAATTCAGTATCTCATATAGAAAAAGAAAAAAAACTCTTCATTTTCTCAAAATTTGTAAGAATAAAGTTAACCTTTCCAAGTCGAATTTCCTAACAGAATCCTCTTAAAATACAATCCTCCAAAAGTCGAAAACTTAAATCGAATTTTGTTGCTTGCCTTCCAATTCAGCTTATAAAGGTTTTAAAGACATTAATTCAATGTCAACATAATTTTATTAACACAAAAAACGTATTTACATTTCAATTCGAAGCGATTTTCTTCTTGATAACCAAATTAGGGTCTAAGATATCTCTATTGAGTTATCTTTGCGGCAAACACAAAAGCATTGAGTCGGTGTTGAGTTTACAGTGTTGTGTGTGACTCATGGTATAAAATGACATGCGATACGCGGCAGGTCGTGTGATGCACCTCCAGGCCCACGTCCAACTGTGCGGATACATCAACAAATGGCGAGAGGTCACGCCGCGCCAGCGAAAAGGATTTAGACTACTCTACAGGCAGGGATGCACGTGCAAGGTACGTACATCTCTACATTATGCGGTTAATTCCACAATCTGATTACGGCTGATATACGTATCTGCAACAGTGCAGTACTAATCCTAATTACCCAACTCAATTATTGAACTATCATATCATTAATTTCGTATTAAAATTATAAAGTTTATGGATTTATATGAAGGCTGTGAATAGAATAAAACATAATTTTTACGGGGATTTTTATTGAACTCGAAAAATTTTGGAAAAGGTGGATCGCGCGCTGGTGAAGTAGGACATTTCTAGTAATAAAAGATTATAAATCTAACCCTCAGTTAAAATTTTAATATTGATATAATAAAAGCACTGACAATTTTATTAGTCATACATTAGGTAAAACAAAACATTCAAAGTGATATAAAATTAAATATTTTCATTTGAATGCTGATATATGGTGAAAGATTAGCACCAAGATTTACCTCAATATGCGACATCGCACAAGTGACATATGTCACTTAGCTTAAGTAATGAATCTCTTTAATTTATTATACACTAGCTGTTGCTCGCGACTTCGTCCCCGTCGGATCTATTTCTATTATTATGTTATAGTGAGTCAATCTTAGAAGATAGACATATACCGTCGCGGACT
>DWAJ01000404.1:0-34013 GCA_018238005.1 Eurema mandarina
TTAAGTAGAGACTGAATAAATTAATAACCGACTTGGTATTACATGGATCTCACAACTTTTTACCGTAGAACAATTGAGTTGGGAGACTTGGTTTTTTTGACAAGTATTGTTTTTGATGGGATAATAAGTATTCCTTTAGGGCAGCAATATTTCATGTAAATGCTTGGTAACTCATAAATCGTAGGTTCCATTTCCACTCTTAATTATAAACCTTGGACTTCAGAAGTCATTTCGCAACATCTTTTGACAATATTTTTAGGAGGCATTATTGACCGATAGCAATGGAGAATAAACAAAATAAAGACTTCTCAGACTATTGTATAGTATTATAGACTAATAATTTTAATATAGTTATATGAAAATCGCCTCGCCTCACAATAAGAAAATTGTAAGCGTTCAACAATAAATTAGTTAACAACACAGTTCATAATTGAGTTATAAATCTATCAATTCAAGGCGCTGTTTTAAACATTGTTAGCAAATTGTTTAACATTACATTGAAGTGGGTGCTATTGAATATTAGTTGCTATCCAATTATTTCATTTACTAATATGTATATGTTTACGTATACTTATAGCACTATCTCGGAATTTGTAAGTAACATAATATATATAAAGCATTTCAAAATGTCTTCGTGACCCAATCGGCAGAAGGTTGGTAGAAATCCGTTATCCGACACAAACTACCTAGAATTATCTTTAATTTTAATTCTTAATAATTATGCATAGTTAGAATTTGAGTATGACTTCTGTGTATTAATATTTTAATTAGAGTTTCTAGTTCCCTAGCTACTTTTGTAATTTATAAGTTTACTATAGTTAATGTTATTATAATAAGTTAAAACCTATCGTTAAACATTTGTCATCAGTAGTCCCTTCAACAATATCACTAAGCATTTAACCCAATGTGTTAAAGGAATTAAAGTAAAATGACATTTAAACTTTTATCCAACGTTAAAACTTTGTAGTCTTACACTGACCACGCACGAGTTCTCGAAACTTCCACGTGTACTTCAGTTCGGAGTTTTCCGGCTTTATTAGAGATTAGTATCACAGTTAAGGGTACTAATTGCTCTTATGTACATCATTTAAGGGTCTTAGGAATCATTTAATAGTAATAGTCTTAGTTCTAGTAGAGTAAAGGTTTTCTAATTGGCAACTCGGCAAGGTAAGATTAGTTTTGATTCCTTCAAAAATATGTAGGTTTTTCTTTTCTTATAATAATGTAAAAGGTAGTAAGTACCGTTACTGTATACTAAATTCGCAAGAGCTATTTATTTAAGTGAAATTCGAAACTTTACCTGTACCTACGAAATAACCAGCCCGTCAGTCTCAAAACATGCAAATTCAAATCATTTAATAGTAATAGTATATACTAATAGTATTTACTCAGTAACATTCGGTTGCTTTTCATTCAAAAATGTGTTGGTAAACTGTGTTCGTTTTTTTAAATCTAAATATATATAATTCAAAAGTGACTGACTGACATAGTGATCTATCAACGCACAGTCCAAACCACTGGCCGGATCGGGCTGAAATTTGCCATGCAGGTAGATGTCATGACGTAGGCATCCGCTAAGAAAGGATTTTGATCAATTCTACCCTCAAGGGGATAAAATAGGGGATCAACGTTTGTATGAAAATCCACGCGGGCGGAGTCGCGGGCAACAGCTAGTTTGTTAATATAATTTAAAAGTTAGTACCGTTACCGTATACTTAATTCGCAAGAGCTATTAATTTACCGTGACATTTGAACCTTTATCCAAAGCACGAAGTTCCCAGTCTTACACTGACCACGCGTTCTCGAAACTTCCACGTGTATTTCGAAGTCGAAGTTCTTTGGCTTTATCCTGTAGTTAGACATTAGAATCGAGTATACTCTCTTGTATGTGATTAAGCTTACTAATTGGTGTTATGTTTAGTAAGATATGTAGTTATAGTATACTAAGGTATGCGGAAATAATATTAAATAGTCTAATTCCACATAACTTTTCTTCTTTATTTTTTTAAATACTTAGAATAGGAGAACTTAATATTTCTTGAGTGGTAAGTTGCAATACAAACAAGTTGAAAAGCAATTAAACTATCCGAAACATAAAGATATATAGCTTATATTATTTTACTAATAATAAGTCACCATAACCATTGATATTTATCAGACTTCCAAACCAGCTAAATAAATAACAGGAAAATTTCATTGCACAACAAAATTATCCGATATAAGCTTTATAAATGACCAAACAACTACAAGAAAACAACGAAAACTTTATTACTATGCAGCATACTCTCCCGAAGATAAATCCTAGAACAAAGAGAAATATGTTATTATAATTAATAGCAGTTGCATCCAATTTTATATCTGGAAATGTTCCAAAATAATTTTAAAAAAGTTACAAGCGGCAAATTAATTATTTTCGCGCGGTAATACTACGGGCTATTATCTAAATCTTTCCAACGGGTTTTATTTATGAGTATTGTACTTGGATAAGAGAAATCTTTTTTTTTTTTTTACTTGATTGTATTCATCCAGTAACTAGTATCCTTCATATTGAAAGACTATCCATGCCATGTAAGTATAGGTGAAATATTATTACAGGTCACACATTATGCTAAACTAAGTCGGAATGATAGATGAATAATAATAATGGCGTCCTTAGTTATATAATAGTGCGAGTTAGTGAGGATGTAAGCTTGTATAAGTCGCGTCACGGGTGTTTAGCGCTGGACGAGAATAGCTGCGCATCGGTAGAATCGCGCTCGTAATTGACAGCGAGAAAGACAACATGACTGGGGAACCAATCAACGCTCGTGCACCCGACAATCACGCGCCCCGCACGCCGTGCCGTCCCCTCGATACCTTATTTTTGACTTCTGCGCAGGTTTCGTTCAGCGCTAAAGATTCGTGACGCTACTTATAGGTTGGTTTCTCTTTGAGATTTCAAAGGAATATGGTATATGTATGTATTTTTTTAATGTTTTAAATGTTTCTATAAAATGATAAATAATAATAATAAATTTCAGGACATTTTTTTACGCAGCGCCATCTAGTACCAAGCTAAGTAGAAGCTTGTGTTATGGCAACTAGATAACGGAATAAATTACATATACATACTTTTCTTTTGTAAATACATACATACAATACATAGCAACACCCAGACCCCAGAAAAATACAAATGTGAACTACAAATATATTTTTCCGGTGTGGGGGATCGAACCCACGACCCTTAGCGCAGAAAGCAGTTGTGCTACCACTGCGCCAAGCGGTCGTCAAAATGATGGTCTCTCGTGCGGAATGTAGGTATATTAGAACTATGAACAAGACATGGGACATTTTTACCCAAGTTTACATTTATAAAGGAAGAAACGGGACCGCTAGGCGTTTTAAGTAAGTGAAAAAAAACCTAATATAAATATTGTATACAAACAAGAATTTGGATAAGAAAGAAATAAAAAATCAAGTAATATGTTTTAAATGGAACTTACTTCATCAATTTACTTTTTGCTATCATTAGTGTTTTTGATATGTTTGATTTGATGTCCTCACATAAATTATAATTTGCAACGCCAACGCAAAATAGTAATTGAATAACCATATTATTATCATCCTACGGAAAGTTCTAATAATTTCCAAAATTATTATATACCTTGTCATAATTACATATATTGTCATATTAGCTTTTTAAAATTAAAAAAAAAAATGATATAAAATAATTAATGGGTTTATTCAAAAATAAAAAAATATATATTTCTTACTCAACCAAAACTGTTTACTGTTGAATCATAACTATTCCGTGTTTTAAAAGACACGTCAGAGTAAAATTATACTGAAAATTAATTCAATTATAACGTACGTCCTACATTACGTGACCTGTCAGAGTAATTTGAGCGGATACGCGGCGATGTTTGAAACAATTTTAATATTAATCCGCGCAAGTAACGTTTGAAATTTCACGCTACACCTCGCAATGGTACATGCTTCATTTCGCTGTTTTATAATTGGTTGGAGAAATGTTGGATGGGGTTTAAAATTTATTACTTACCAATTCATTCACCACGCATGATTATAGAGGATGAAATATCTTGACTCCAATCGGGGTACCATCTTCTTAATAAACTCCAGGGTAAAGTATTGTCTCTGCAAAACTGCCTTTTATGAAACTGCCTTGCGAACCGCTATTTTAATATGACGATTTAAAATTTACTATATTTAGCTTAGATGAATAAAGAAATGTTTGACTTTGATAATCGTATTGTGAGAGCTAAAGTATCTATTTATTTTTACACCAAGCTAATTTTCCTCTTATCCTGCATTCCTTTAAATGTTAACTACATCTCCTAGTTTAATAGTTATAACTTAAAAATAGTCTCTCTATATTTACCCTCTATGTCAAGGCAAGCGCGACTGCAGAGACATTTGACCTCCAGTAACCTCTGGTTAAGCTCAAACGTTTCATACATTAAGCTGAAGAACTTGTCTAAACGTGCTAATCTTTTGAACTGTAGACAAAATTTTGTAAATTATTTTTCTATGTTATAGTAAATAGATATGTTATTTGCGCAAAATTTTGAGGACGCAAAAACATCCTAATTACGACTTCATAACTTTACGTGATTGGTGACCGGTGTTATGTTTATTTGCATTCACGTGCAAGTGACAAAACTATCTCTTTTTTCTTGTTGGTTTTACCATTTATCTCTTTTCTATCGTTTGATTTGTAGTGAATTGTAAAATGAAAGAAAACTACGTATATAAAATATCTATTAAATATAAATATCATTACCTATGTAATAGCTTTATTTAATTTTACGCTAAATCACTCGGTCAAAGATTATTTTTAGGCGCATTAAGTATTGTTATGAAAAAGAAAATCCTAAACAAAAAAGGCTATTTCGTACAGAACAAACGCACACGTAGCAACGGACTAATTTGAACAATTAAACTCAACATAAGCAAATCGTAAACTCCAAATGAACAAACACAAAACTAAATGTTCGAGTTCAACCACTGTGATTGTGTCCGCTAATTAGCTAACTTCTAGTTGTGGTTTCATCGATAATTGTTGCAATTATGAAAACCTACTCTCAATTGAATAAATTTAAAGAGAGTAATGTATATGTAATCACTACATCGTATAAAACAAAGTTATATGTTCCTATATCCTTAGGTAGGTTTAAATCTTTAAAACTACGCAACCGATAAGGAAGAGGAAGGGTTATATGTATAATATATGCAGTAGAGAATATTCACTGTATAAAATCGTAAAAGGTGAGAGACTGATTTACCTAAGAATTCATAAAATACAGAAGTTTGAAAGAAAACATTTTTATATAGACGTTGTCTTGATAGATTAGTCACCAAAACATAATATGCGTTATGGTGACTGATCTATAAAAAAACTATGACCTACTTAAATATATAGCCGCTGAAAGTCCAAAACACATGTGGTAAGATGGAATAAATGACGTCATAGAACTATTTGAATGATGTCAGGAAGTAAAGAGGAACTCTGAGAAATTATCCCACTTAAATTGTAGCTACTGAGAACTTCTTTAAGACTAGTTTAAAGTATATTTAAGCTTAATTTTAGCATTTTAAAGATGCATAAAATACATGTACCTATCTGTATATTTCATATATAATTTACACTGATAGAGAATTATATTTTTAAGCTTTTCAGGGTCTAACATACTTCAAATTTTTTTTTAAATAGTTATATCCTACTTAGAATGTAAGCGTGAAAATTTGTGAGAATGTATGTATGGATGTATGTTTGTTATTCTTTCACGCAAAAACGGCTGGACCGATTTATATGTAGACTTTAATATAAACTTTGACCCCCCTTACCCCTTATAACCCTTTTTTCCAGTTAAAAAGTAGCCTACTACCTACCTAACCTATCTGTGTACCAAATTTCGTTGTAATCGGTTCAGTAGTTTTAGCGTGATAGAAAGACAGAATAAAATGTTAGTATAGATATGCAGATAGGTGATTCCGGCATCGTTTCGGGAATGGGAACAACGTGGGTAAAACCGAGGGGCACAGCTACTTTCCATAAATTTGTTTGAAGAATTTAATTCTACGTCTACATCTTTCCATTTTCACGAATTATAGAGATAAATTGTAGTTTTATTGTTGGTTAAAGTCTTATTCTAGTAGATTGAATTACTTCTAGAAGTACAGGTGTGAATATGGGTCATGTTATGTAGGCCATTGCAAGCTTGAGGTCATCTTCGTCTGTTATTGCAGCTTTGCTATGCGAATTGACCCATTCACAAAGGGCTTGAGGCCTTTCATAAAATATTTAGTGGAAAGTATCGAATTTATCGTGTTACGATAGAGATTAATATGAAGCATATTGTAGACTACTTTTAGTAAAAACTAATATATATTCAGAAAAAATACTAATATTAAAAAAAATACTACAGTATTTTTGACGCTGTTGACAAGAGACATCTTATGATCCTGTTTTGAAACCAATTGTAAGAAGCGATTTCGACCCGCAAATTTGATTTAGTTTTACTTAGGTAATTCACATATTTGCACACACAAACACACACACAGACACACGTGTGTATATATGCGTCCGCACGTTAGTATATAATATATATTCGTGTATGTACACGAATACATACATACACTGACACGCACAACTATTATATTACAAACCAAGTATGTCTTGCCCAGTAACTGAATTAATATGAATAATATTATATGCAAAGTATACTGGATGCAATAAAAGCGTTGCTAAGTAACCGAGCCAGTAAAAGAACTATTTAAAGTTCAATTTATGTTGTCACTCGTAAATTAGTTGCAAAAGGGAATAAATTTTACCGAAAGTACTTTGTCGTAAATGGCCATGCTTTTTATACGAGAAATGTATTTAATGTTTTATATAATAAATGTCGTGGAATATTATTGACATTATTATTGAATTTATATTGACTTACAATTATGTATTTTATATACTTATGTTAAGTTACTCAATTGTAAATTTTATATATTTTAAAAGATGATTTTTTCCATTTTTTTGTAAAAAGTGTGGGACCCGTGCGAGTTTCTTACGCCGGGTTAGTTCCCGAACCTGTGATAGGCACCATGTAGACTTTCTGAAGGTATTTGTTTTTCAAATTTACTCAGAAAATAAACATTTTCATTTTCATTAAATCGCTGATTTGATTATTGTAGTACTGAGGGTAGTACACCGAAACGTCAGTTGTTATTGTTATGGCGGCACGTGGACAGAGTCCTATAACCTATTTAAGAAAGTGGGGTTTGCGACGACGCCGACTATTCGGGACGCCGTACAGTTAACACCTTCAAAACGAAACTATTGGTTTACCACTGATCTGAGTTGATTTAATTGGAATTTTATCATTGCAGATAAAGCGAGATTATAATCCACGTTTACATTATTATTCTATGCCGTCTGCGTAATGAATCCTGTACCATCAAAATATCAAGATGGTGACGGCAATACCGCTCAGCCTTCACTCACGCTGTGATATATATTTTAATTTTAATAAGTTTTATTCTATTGGTAAAACTGTGGTAAAAATTGAATCGAATCTATTTTCCAATTATCAGAAAAATCCATTCAATACATAATGTGTAAAAGATTAACAAACTTGGAATTTATGATTTTAATAACGAATAAGCTTAATAAATTCATTGGCCAACAAAAGACCGAATGACCTTTGCACAAACCAACAATTATATTTTAGATATTTATATACAATTTCAATAGTATAAAATATGAATTGAAATGACTCCTTAATCAGCTTAACAAGATTCTTTGAGTATGTACTATGTACTACATTGTGTCTTGACTTAAAGCAATACGCAAATCGGCAATTTATAATAATATGTCCCCAATAATAGTTGCTAGCAAATATTAATCTAAGTCTTAAATCTTTTATTAGATATTTTATTTCAATACAAACTGAGCTCGCTACAAAACCCAAACGTGTCTTACAAAAGTGTTTTCGGACAACTCAAAACTATGCTTCTGCCACAGCAAGGCTGCTACAATTTTATGAGTCATTAAAATTTGCTCTTAGAGTGTAATCGTAAAAGACACGAACTTGTGACTTATGTACTTTAAAAGTTAAATGGAAACTTGAAAGCATACTCCTGTTTCCCTATGCGCCCTTGAAGGCCCGTCCCGTGTATTTACGTGTGAAACCTGTTAAGAAAACACTTGAAACTTCGAAACTATGCAATGTTAGCAATCTAATTACAATGAAATGTCTATTTTTATAATTGTTCCAGGTATTGGAACTTTTGCAAAAGGAAAAATGTATAGGTAGACAAAATAGTCTAGGTTGAAATGGCTTCACTTTTGTGCTTATAGTACGGTTCTAGTTGTTATTATTCTATGAATTAAGTATACAGACATATGAAAACGTCTTCGCTTTCTTTTATAATAATGTATAAAGTACTAGTAAAAGATTAATAAAACAATAATAATTTGAAATTCTATACTTACGTACCTGAAATAAAACTTTGATAGTTTTAATAATACAATATGATTTGAAGTTTTCTTTAATAAATTGTGAGATAAAACTAATATATTAAAATCATTAATATTAATTTTATATTAATGTTGTTATTAATTAAAAAAAAATTTATAATTTTACGTAAAGTATTCCATAACTATAACTTAAACCAATTTTAATAGCACCGTTCTTAACATAAACTTCTTTGACCCCAAGAAGTCACCAAACATAATACGTTTCACTTCAATAAAACAATAAAACTCCGACCACGTTTAATCGCAGGCAAGTTATTACACATTGCACAGCATGTTGGTGTCAGGAAGCAGGAATTTAATATCATGAAGCATATTTCGCCGTGTTTAGCTTGTACGAAAATGCTATGATTCTGATTTGCGATACAGCGTCTACTAAACACCGTATTACTTGCTAGAGGTTTAGTTATCCTGGATGTGATATTGGCACTAATTACATACGATTGTCCTAAATATATTCTAGCTTTTCTCTTTAACCCTCTATAGGCTTAGTTTAAAACGTCATTAATTCACTAGATCACTGTTGATTTGTATTTAGAAAGCTTTGCAGTAACCTCATGAAAGTTAAAATGACGTCAGAGAAACCTTTAAACCACCTGTATACAACGTATAACCGTACAATTTTTAAAATACTTTATAAGTTAATGTGTGTCCAAAAACATTTTATGAACAAACTAAGTACTTTACTCTTACCTTACTTTCTCATTAAAAAACTGAATATAATAACATCGGAATTGAACCATTAAAACTGTTTACGAAAAATATCATTATCTCTTTATCCCGTAGGTACATTTACATAAACTTGTCGCTTCACATAATAGACTTAAGCCGTTAATCTTCTCAAAACAAAAACATCCACGAGCTCACAGTTGTGGCTTTAAAAAGTTTCTAGAGACAAACAAAACAGCGTCCGCAGAATTACTTCAATTGTAAGAAAATTGTGACCATTTCTAGTTAGGAAAACGGTCCAAGGGAAGAAACTTATGAGTTTCATATGTAAATTTATTGCAGTCGACGCTTAGCTAATTTGTGCCATAAATTGTGCGATACGTGTCTGTAGAGATATTTAGCCAGGTTTAAACGTGATTTATTGTTAGTTTGTTAGTAATGAAATCGTCAAATTTATTACATTGTTTTATAGAGGAGAGGTATTACGTGTGACGTTCTATTTAAATTTTAGTAAGGTAATATTTTGATACTGAGTAAGTTACTTTTATATGTTGAAAGCATTCTTACATAATGACCTACATTATTTTGTACAGCTACATAAGCACAACGATTAAGATTTCAGCAAGACGGAGCTGTACCACCCTACGTGATATAGTAAAAGTTCAACAAATTCTGCCGTTATAAGATGGATCCAAATTAAAAAATCTCGATTTAAATCTGGAATGCGATGGGCATTGTGTTGTATGATTATTACACAACAATGAAAGTGCTGTGAAGTTTGGAAAGTTTCATAAATTTTCGCAATATCGTCCGCCCCGTCCTAGTTTTAGCTCGGACTACATTGCTATAAGTTTACCCGCGTTAAATCCGTTTCAGTTAAGAAAATTTTAATGGAAATGCATTGTGTTTTTTATTGGAACGAAAGCTATTTCAATGCATATTAATTTTGTAAGTAAATTAATTTAGTTTTATAAAACTGGCTAGTGTATCCAAAATTTACGTTCAATCTAAAACCTTCTGAATCTGTTAGTCTACCTTACCTAGTCGTCGTCGTCGTCATATCAGCCGTAGGAGGTCCACTGCTATACGAGTATAGGTTTCCACCCTTGGTCTCAACACATACCCGCAACCAGCGTCTTGCGGCGATCTTTGCATGGTCATCTGTTCACTTTGTGGGTAGACACCCTACGCTGCGTTTGCTGATTCGTGGTCTCCCCTCCAGCACTTTTCTATAGCTACCTACAGTTACTATAAAGACAAAAACTTCGAATGTTTTACCTACTACCTAATTTTGTTGGTCAATTTAAGTAATACTTATTTTTTAATGATATATAATAGCTTTTTTTATTAATTTCATTTCTTTATGTACTTATTAATTTTTGATTTCATTGATTCCACGAGTTTCGACACTTTTGCTAAGATTGTCACACAGGCGCATATTTTTACCGGCTAATGAAAAACCGGGTTAAAATGTTATGATTTATTATCTTGTTTTTCCTGAGTTTTCAACAAACATCAATACCTACATCCTCCCAAATTTTTGAATTTATAATACATATAGTATAATATGTATAATATATATTAGTATAATATATGTAGTATAATATATATTATAATACATAAGAGGATTTTATGGCTGCCGAATTAATGATCTTTCTCCTTAAGCAATTATATGACTTACGACCAAATCTAAATATAGGCTACCCATTTTCATATTCATTATCATACCCATTTAAAATAAATAAAAAAATTAAAACAGCATTATCATTTCATAGTTATTATTATCATTTCATATGTATATTAATCTGAGGTTATATAGTAACTTAACATAAGATCCATTCTCTAATGAAATCGATAAGGTTAAAGATGACAAAATCATCAATGTCTTAAATTGTCAATATTTTGCATAAAATAGTAGTATGAATAGAAATACATCCCTCAGTTTATGACAAATAGAATATTACGACATAACAAATTGAAATTTTAGTATTGAAATTTGCGAAAAAATATTGTTGCCATAACAATAGTTATCGGACACTATCCGTCAAACGCTATGTACCTATCTATGTTTTTATAAACCAATTTCGGGCTCGAATAAAATTTGTTTTGTGAAAGTTCATTATTTGTAAAATCACAAGCGCGTAACACCGCAGCGATATAAATTTTCTAAACCGCGTCAGCCCAAATCAAAATGAATGGCCCAAAAATACCTATGAGTTTCATATGAAAATGTCGCATGGCTTACGTTCGGTTTGAAATCATAATTACATACGAGTATTTATGTAACATTAAGCTTTTATAATCACAGATGAAATCATTTTAAGTTTAGTGGATGATTTAACAGTAGATAGACATATCGCACATCCAGTTATTAGTAAATGTCTAAAAATTCCAAAATTAGTTCCAACTGTCAAAACTTCCCTATTATATGAATGCATTGAGTGCTTAAAAGTCTCTTTTTTTATTCAACAACGTACGTTAGAGAGCGCCACTGTCATTATAGCAATCAGTGCAAAGTTATGACATAAAAAATCTAGTGAAAATTTTAGATAAACACATTTATGACTTTATAGAACTAGATGTGCGATATAATTTCTACACTGGTTTTAAGAACTGAAATGCACCTATAATGTTTATTGCAGACCTAATATATATAAAAGACAACGTTGATCCAACCATTTGTTCAAATAAATTTTGTCTCTCTAAATACGTGATATCATAAAAGTATTCATTTTGAATCTTTTAGTTTGGGGAATTGTTGTAAAAGTCGTGTTTCAGGACAGTTAATTTGAGAAAGTTTATAAGCAAGGTAATTGATCATAATCATCAGCCCAACCTCCTGTTTAAGGACTCACTATAACATAAAAAATACGTATTTGTTAAATATATACACAACAGTCACATGTACCCAATAATTTTCTAATATATTGTTAAGAATATTATGAATGTTTCTGTCATGTAAAAATATAGACACGTCAGTCATAGTATAGTTATAACATACAACAATATGTGTAAACAAATTAATATTCCTTTGTTTAAATATTAGAAAAAGATATCAAAAACCTATAATAATACCCTTATATGTTATCCTTTATTTTATTAGCGTCCGAATCAGCAAGATAATATCGTGGTTGTAAAATTGTTGACCGTTTACTATAAAGGCTGGGCCATCATTGATAAAAAACAAATTTTGATATCAGTTCGTTTTACATCGTACGGCATTTTATTACGGTAACCCTAATTCTATATAAATATACCGATAGAAATAATGCTTTTTTTGAGGATCAAATGTGTGTCTTTTTAATAAAAGTACCTTACTGTCAATTTATAAATAGCGTAAATATGTTGTCGGCTTTTGAAAAAATGCATGCATGTTTTTGTGTCACTTTTAGTAATAAATCTATTTTCAAGAAAATTAGAAAAAAGGCCAGTGTGGTGGTACGTAAATCTAGATCGTTGTCTTTCTCAAAATATATTGTCTTTTATTAGTGTTAGTCACCACGATAAGAACTTAACTGTGAAATCTTGAACTATTTTTGCAAGTAAATAAACTGAATTTAATTATTGAATAAAGTAGTTAGTAAATATATTTTGACCGGGTCACATCTCTCAGAGCAAGTTTAGTGCATACACCATCCACATAAAACATGTGTGGTCTACACATGACAGATTTATTTACACAAAAAAGGTTACGTCGAAAAAATAAAAAAAAAACAAAATAAAAGCATCATATTAAATAACCTAATTTCAAACATGATACAAAGCATGTACTATTTCTCTTTGTTATGTAACCATACAGCTTAAACAAAACATTTGTTACGAGGGATTATGAAACCCAAATTTTTTGCTCCCATAACCGTTTGCTCGCTTACTTACACGGGGACTAAGTTAAAACAATTAAAATTCAGAACAAATTTCATGCGTGTCCCAGTAGGTTTCACAATTAACTGGCTTAAGCCTGGTGTACACGAGCGATTGGCTCACTGGCACGGTAGAGTAGCATTTATTTACTAGCTATACTAACATAGATAGTCCTTGAGAGGTGTCCCTTTCGAATTATTAGTACAAATACCAGGCTTACTTTCAATGAGAGAGATAGACAGTCAGAGAAACACGTGCACGCCGCACGGCTTACAAATATTGCAAGTGTCGTTACAACTTTTAGTCTTATTTTTTCCTTCTAGCCCCAATAAGAAAGACTTAATAGATGATTCTATTTCAAGCTTCTCTGAGTGGTAGAGTCTTTGATGTGTCTTTCGTCACGTGTCATCTACTTATCATACGTAGCTTTCTATTGGTTGAATACTTGTACTGAGGTGAGTATAAAGGTAGTCGCTTAACCCGTGTACACCAGGCTTTAGGGATAAACGAATTAAATGTTCGAGTTACATACTAAATTTAATTTATAATATTATCACTAATATCATTTGTGGCTAACGTTAATTGTATGTCACTTTATTTCTCGGAAAAATCATAGTTATACCTATTGTATAAATCCGCATCGTGTAGAACATGTTCCTTTCTTTGATTTTGTTTTTATGAATAGGTATACTTCGATACTGCCTTCCAATATCAAATTTTTATTTAGGTACAAATGCAGCTAGGAAAAACAATCTACGAACATTCTTTATTAATTACAACAACATTATAAAACTCTACTCGTTTTAAATTAATCTTCATTGCATAATTAAATTAAGACCAAGCTAACTCTTACTAATATAACTCAAACGTTGTACAGTATTAAATCATACTTCCACGTAGATAGAAAGTTATGACGTACCGAATACATTGTTAAAGACTCGTACTTTGTTAATTGCAAGCCCGTAGACTCGCTAACTCGTAAAGTATTCATTGAAACACTTTAAAACTGTTTACGTTTCAAACTCAACGGACCGCTTTAAATAAATCCTCAAAGCATAAATATTCATTGATTGTGATCTTAAAATTTCACCGTTTTCAGCCTAATTTCGTTTATTGTTTGTTGCGTTTTAAACTAACTTCTCGTGTTTAATTTTATAAGCGGTGTTTATTATTTGTATGTAAGAACGAAATTAGGCAAATTTTAAAAGCTGGTAATACCAGTACTATATAATAAATGTCAGACTTTTTATGATATATACGATAGAGGAGTTTTTTGTGGTTCTGCTCCACAGTATATAATACTTATATATCTTATATTTACCTAATCATTACGACATTGAATTGTTATTAATTAATTAATTAATCAATTATACACTCGCTCAGTTCATTAAATTATGATTTTCATGACTTTAATAGTAAACATTTTTAAATTATATATAATGTCGTTACACCTTAATTATTATATATCTATCAAATAAGATTTATTTTGTTTGTCGGTCCTTTTAAGTTCTTTTGAAGAATTAATAGTAAAATGTAGACCGACCACATTACAAAAATGAGTGTTTTGGATCAAACGTGCTACCAGCGGTAAAATTTCTACTACATAACCCATATGAAAACAAAATAATTAGGTATGTAGATACCTTTCATAAAGAGCGAGCTAAATTCGCGCACGTAGTATGAATTCTGAAACTTTGGGCGATCTCATTAACAGTACACTTGAATAAACAAACTGACCGGTGGTAAACATTGTCAATTTATTTGAGCTAATAAACGGACGAATTTAATTATAAATTCTAACAATTTTCCCTCGTTACTTCGGGATTTAGGAACTGTACTGTATTATTCTAATACCTCGATTATTTTCATTTGTTTTAAACGTTATACGGATAAATAAAAGTTAAGAAATCACTTTTAGTTTAAATAGAATCGTTTGCGATAGTTTATTGACAGTCAGCTTAGTATTCCCTTGAAAAATTTAGATGTCTATTCGGTACTATATCTTCAATGTAAAATAAAATATATTTGCATAAAGGTACGTACGAGGGCATAAACGTTGTACGGTGAGCGGAGCGCAGTTAATTGTGTGTAGAGGCTCGGTTGAGGCGCTGTGGTCGCATTCCAGTAATTACTTCACGGCCTCTGTACCCGTAGCGCTCATGGAGAGGTTTATCGTGTATATAACACTAAGAATATATTCTCCATGGTAAATACGCTTATAGTCACATTTTATAGGTATACTACATTACTCTGATCAAAATGCCGATGAGGTACCTATAAAAAGAAATCGTACTTATAGTATTATAAAGAAGTAAAGTATGTGTGTTTGTTAAATTGTAAGGGGTAATTTTGGGACCTACTAAACCGATTTTAGAAATTATTTCACCTATGTAAAGCCAGATTTTTGCTGAGTGTCATAGGCTATATAAAAAAAGGATTGTTAACATTATGTCCAACGAAGTGGGCACGGGTCAGCTAATCTTTATATAAAGGTAGCTATGAGGGCATGGCATAAACGTTGTACCGTGAGCGGAGCGTAGTTAAGCGTGTGTAGAGGCTCGGTTGAGGCGCTGCGGTCGCATTCCAGTAATTACATCACGGCCTCTTTATCCGTAGAGCTCATGGAGAGGTTCATCGTTCTTACTGGATGCCATAAAAATTAATATTTCGATCGATGTAATTATTTTATTTTAAAATTAATCTTTTAAAATAAAATAATTACTAATAATCTTAATTGATTATTCTTTAAATAACCCTTTTCCACACATATTAAATCATCCATGAACGCAATAAGTCCAATAATTATTGACTATCCTTGACTTGACTTGAAAAACCATTAAAAATTCCGTTTTAAAAGTCGTTTTACAAAAATAGCCTCATTGTCCTAAATAATAAAGGAAAAAATTCGTTAGAAATTCCTTCCTGTCTCAAAAATAAATTACATTATTAAGACTTTCAAACGTATAACAATAAACTGTAGCCTTTCAACGTTTCAATAATGCTCTGTCACTTTTATTAAATTATGTTTAAGTGCCATCTGAAAGTGCTCACAACTGTCGAAAGAAATTTTTCATTTAGATAATAGACGTCATCTTAGAAACAAACTGGACCAATTCTTTGCAAAGCTCTTGATTGTATTAGGGAAAGTATGGTATATAATCGAGAGGCAGATTTTTCAGGTACTTATCCTATATTATTTATGGTCGCATTTATGGTGGCATTTATCGTCTTAAATGTAGTTAAAAGTCTAAGTACATATATAAATCCTTTTTTTAAATCTTGTTTTTATGTTATAGACCCGATTTCTCTTTCCACAATAATTGGTCCATCAGAAACGAAAATACCCAAAAATCTATTTACTTCAAAAATCACTCAAACATCCACCATAATCATATTATAGTCATTATAATTTACCACAGTCATAATAATATTAAAATTTTTGGAATTTCGAAAAGATTATCCATCAACCCTTTATATGAAACCGTTTAATAAATTCGCAACAACTGTAATATCACTGACTGAATTACATTAACATTTGACTTTACGAGCAGCAACGTTAATTGTTGAGAGAATTTTCTAGAAGCTTCAATTCGTATCACGTCTACCAATAAACTTCTGGTAGCATTTAGTAGGACGCGAGCGGCCTCGGAACGGGCAACGAAATGTAAGATGCCACCACTTAGATTTATTTCCAAGTAATTGTACCAACCGACAATCGTTCCTTTGCGTCACTCGTCCCCGCTTTTCGCTTTTTGCTTTGTATGTACTTTCCCAGTGCAATTTCACTCGAGAAACGTAATGTACAGCGGTATTGTACTGAATTGTATGTACCTACTTAATTGCTTGATGTTTATACTCGGGGTTTAGATGCGAATGTATGTATGTTGTGCTGTAACGACTTAATTACTATACTGCTTTTGATATCTTGTAGCATTGAGATGAAAATTACCTCTTAATATAAATTGCGTTGACATAAAAATGGAAGTCTGAATAAAATTATGGATTAAAATTTTTACGACATTACATTTTTGTTACAAAATTTATTTATTGTTATATGTTTTAATGTTAGTATCATTTGTAATGTGTAACCAAAATATATATCTCCGATCGACTATATTTATATAATGTTTGCCGTATTTAAAAACTAAACTATTTATAGCAAAAAATAAGCTATATTCAAACCCAAGTATCATCTAAACGATTCCTTGTTACTTAAAACAGGACAATATAACAATAGCATAGTTAAAAACTACAAGTAAGCTGTATTATTATTATTATTTGGTCAAAATTGTATACCCAATTAAGAGCAGCACATGTTAATATAAGTAGTTTAATGTAATTTTACCTGTATATTTCTATTGTGTAAGCCTCTCAGTGTATCTAAATAAATACCTAAATAAATAATTAAGTATTATATCTTTATAATGTTCTTACATCGTATCATGTTATACTCGGAAGCATTGAGAGTTCTGGTTAGATACTTAGTTCTGAACCACGGAACAAAATGCATCATACAAATGTATTGTTAGAAGTAGTACTGTTCTCGGCAAATCCATGATACTTGAGTCCTTTACGAAACGATGTTTATAATATTCTATTCTATATAAGAGAAAGCTCATTAAATTTAAGTATTACCGCAACTTGTGTTTCATTTTACAAGTCTTTTATTGTGAATGAACTTTACTATTTTTTCGATGTTATGTTTAGTATTTAACGAAGTCAGTGTGTTAATGGCTTATCTATCAATATATAGTATAAAACAAAATCGCTATCCGCCGTCTGTCTGTCCCTATGTGTGCTTATATCTTTAAAACTACGCAACGGATTTTGATGCGGTTTTTTTAATAGAGTGATTTATGTGTATATATTACATGCGTAAATGCGGGTAAAACCGCGGGGCGCGGCTAGTATATTATAAATTAAATATAGTATGTATATTCAATTACATACTTACTTAATATAAAATTTAACATATAAATTCATCTTGAAGGTAACCATTACCTTATTATTTTTGTAAAACTCTTGACAATTGAAAAGTCATTCTATGTAATGTGATTGAGTGAAGATTAGTTTGACTTTGACGCAAATGAGACACAGCAATTGTTAAATAGTTGATACCACAAATTAACACATAGAAAGCATACAAGTGTAGTATAGGAGTGGCCTTAAAAAAGGTTTTTTATTTTTTTGTGTTACATCCAGACCATTACTGGCTGGAAAAAAGAAAAAACTGTATATTTATAAACCAAACAAAGAAAGGATCAAAATAGTAGGAAATAACATTTTGATGATGACCTACGTAACGATGTAGTTAGTAAGATTTTTTTCATACCAAAACTCAATGGTTGAGTGTTATATGTTTGTAGCTGTAACTGTCGCTTCTATGTAAGTGAGCTTGTGCTAACAGCCTGCTTCTGTTGATACGTCACTCCAGTGATACGCTGTCTGCCAATTTGATTTATGTACTGTTGTTTACAGGCTAGTTGACTATACGCTAATCTAGTAATATAACCATTTTGCAAGTAAATAATATGAAATAATGAAACTATTACATTAATAGAATATAGTTTATACATAAACGAAGTATTTGTGGTAGTTGTTGGTAGAATCAAGCCGTTAGGGTCAATTGGGCTGAACTCTGTAAAGAAATCTCATTGTAGATGAAATTGAATTTGATTGAAATTCTTAAATGCTGGGAACGCATACGTGATTGTATTTGGGCGGGGGTGGTTACTGAACTTTGAGGAAACCAACATAAAAAAATATTTAAGGTTTTATGGCTTTGTGGCTGAACCAATTGAAAAAATGTAGTACATAAAATCAAAGGAAATAAATTCATATCTTTTCTTTATAGGTAATCATCAATACTCCACATAAGAATTCATTATATCGCTAGTGTGATGTTGGCCTTTAAGAGACGCAAATGTTTTTTCAAAAAATTAATTATTTGTAACAAGCCGAGTACGACGTAGTCAACATACGTTACATTATAATAACTTTCCGAAAGCCTAAGTCTGAAATGACCTCCACATTAAGTTGGCTTAAAAATAAAATCTAATTAAAGTTTTTAGGTCACCGCATAACGGCTCGTGTGCTCGTCAGATGCAGTATCAAGTGTCTGTCCGTTCGCGATCCATTTTAAAATTGAACTTTTTACTACAGATTCGCTTATGAATTTCGTGTTATGAAAACTTAAATACTCAAATTACGTGCAATACTTCTAAGTATGAATGTATGATCATGCTTTATTTAAATGAAAAAAATATAGTTTTTAAACATAATGTTAATGCTAGATATTATAATAAAAAATTTAAAAATAGACTAGACAATATTTGAGAGACAATTGTAGACTACGATTTCATTCGCATAGAATGCGATTCTAACCAAATTAACACTTGTTTAAGAGTGGGAAATTCTCTTACGGATACCCTATCCTAGCGGGAGCAGGATGATTTTATATTGGATCGCAATGTTGCCACTATCTTAACCCACCGATGTTGCTCTGCCCACTGACACGGACGGACTCGCCAAGACGGGGTAAATATAAACTTAAGCCCTTTTTAACTCCAGTATAAACAATATCCTTTCCATATATTCTACATCTTTTATATATTAAAAAAAAATATCAATGAAAAAGATAAAATAACAGACAATAGACAAAATCGTAATTGTCATCAGTCGTCACAGAAGATCTAAGAGCTAAAGCATTACGACCGTCGTCCATAGAATTGCTCACACAATATTTCTTGACCAGCAGCACAATGAAAAAGCCCGTCCACGCTATTTTTATAAACAACTAGAGCTTAAAGGAAAACGACAACATCAATGACACAAATATATCTGAACAATAAACACAAAGCTTCACAAAACAACGACAGCACTTTTTGCCGGTTTATTTTACGGACAAAAAATGGGAACACTTTGCGCCCTATTTTATTAGCAATTTTATATGGAATTATCGGATCGTGTTTTTCTTTTGGTAACGATTGGCAATGTATAGAAACGCCCCTGGCCGGTGTATTAAAATAATCTGCTTCAGGCGATCGTTAATTGAAACAATGTTTTGCTCTTTTAGTTAGGTCGTGCTAATGCTACTTAGGAGTAGATAGGTATATTAGTCTAGAATAATCTAGAAATAATTAAACGTAGTAACGTAGGGTTGTGATATATCGTTAATAAATACATAAAGGAACTCAAATTAGTTACCCAACATAATAATAGTAATACCTGAAAATACAATCGGTCTATATTATCAATCTTGCTATTTTTTTAAAATATTTGACACTTCTTTTATTAAAATTTGTTCAGTATTTCAGGCGCTTTAATACAAAATACATACATATGACATATATATAAACAGTAAATTTCATAAGCCTTCGCTCTAGACGGAAGAAAAATAGTATTATGTGTGTTTGTTGATCTTTACTCCAGGCTACTCGCTGTGCTGCTTGCCCGTGGCACGCGTGTAAGCCTAGCATTAAGGTTTAATAGCAGTTTCTTTATTAATACTATATTAAAGTAAGTCAAATATTTTTTTAGTCAAATAGCCGTTCGTCAAGTCGTCGTTATTGCTCCTAAGTCCTACTACATTTCAACAGCCGGTGTACTACGGTTTAGAATGCAATTAAAAAAAGGACCCATACACAAACGAATCATTGTTCTCTTCAAATAAAGGTCATATTATATACCTAAATACGGCTTCATAAAATCATTTCAATTCAGCACCTTACGCCATTGTAATATCACAATACAATACTATTTTCGAAAATACAAGGTCTCTGGGCACAGGTCTATTTTAACTAAATTGCATTCTGACCTCGCTTTTAATACTTTTAAGAGCTTGAAATTTTCTCGTGACGTGAAAATAAGGATTCTTATTTATTCTGCTCTTTCAAGATGTATGAAAATAGTGGTGTATTCTTTGGAGAGTTTCACTTAGATATGACTCGAGTTTCATGTAAATTCTAGACCTATATTTATGTAAAAGGCGTTTTTACATTATGTTAATAGAGCTTGGGAATTGTTAGGTATCCATTTAAGTATCTATAGCTAAACGTTTAGAGTATAATTAATTGTTTTTATAGTAACTACTCACATAAGTAAGGAACAATATTGTTTGCGATATAAATGATTTTCACTTCTAAGACTACATGTTTATAAACGCAAAAGGATAATATAACATTAACATCTTATGACTTAAAGTGGGGAGCATCGATATAGTGCTCCCCTGCCCGGAGCAATGTTCTGGGTAGCACTACATTGGTTATGGGCTGGCGTTTCTCTTACCATCAGGAGGACGTCGAGCTCGTCTCACCACTTCATAGAATAAAAAAAAAATTAACAAAATGTTATAATATAACTTAATTGATAAACAAAAGAAATCAAATGCTTATTAGAGATATATGGTGATTGGTCCCAAGCGAACTATCAAGTAACCCTTTTCATAAATAGATATAAAAACTCCGAAATATTACAATAATAACCGTAATACAAAACAGTCCGAGGCTCTTTCCTTTCTAGTTCCTGCTCGTAAAAAGTAACCAACAAAGTTTATTAAAAGTAGAATTCCTAAAGTATCGAAGCACGAAAACTGTCCGGAACTTATTGGAACAATCAGATTGTGCAGAAACCGTTAAACATTAGCAAAATTCTTGTCGAAATCCAATCGCATTAAGGGACCATTTAAACTTCGCGCGGGAGAATTCTCTAATTTCCCCTTCCCGTTGAAAAAATAGGCTTACAATCGGCTTTAAATCGTAACCCCAGCTAAATAATTCGAGTTCCATTCGTTCGTTTTGTCCAATTGAATATGGCCGCGTGAAATTTACAGTTATTCTTATTCCGTAATGTATATTACATGACTCGAACAATTGAGGGCTTTTGGATTTTTATATGTTCGTTGCTTAGAGTTTTTCAGGCATGTTAGTAGAATGATGTCTTGTTTATGAGTAAGCGATTCATTTATGAGATACTAAATATGTCAGTGGTTTACATAATATTTTGGGCTATGTCCTAAAGTTTGTGTTACTTATCTAGAAGATTGTATTTCCTCTGGATGGGGTTAGCCGTATCCAGAGGTTTATATTGTATTTATATTGGTATAAACATAACGAAAACTAAACCTTCCGTACATAGAATATTATGTTTTTAAAACTGAATCAAATACGCAATTGATTATAATTATTTATTTATAATCAAATAACATAGCGATTAAACGAATAATTTTTTAATTAATAAATTAATTGTTCACGTCGACGGATCAAGCCTGGCTTTCTTAAAGAAAGTAATTATTTTTCATTCATCCGCGGCGAATTGTCGGATATTCCGGGCACGTTTCCTTTTTGTAAATTCTCTGCTTACCTACCGTTTTGATGCGTCAACAAAAACGACTGGAATGAGAAACATCTGACATAATTCGTTGAGATAAATTCATTGTTTTATTTATTTAGCGTTGGAATGAAATTCTTAACTAACTATCTATAGCGGTTTTTCCAGCATACGATAATAAAGACGAAACGAAAATTCTTGCTTTCTATGAGAGAGAGATATATAGAGGAGCGCACGTGCCGCATAAAAATAGCGTTACAAATATTGGTCTAAATTTTTTGCGTCTAGCCCTTTAGCGCCCCTTTAGCAATGCGCGATAAGGTACTTCATTCCTGAAAACAGCCAGTTTTAAAATAAATTCTTGTATATTTGTTTCACATCAATAAAAGGAATAGTCTCACCCCTTTGAATATTCAGAATCTTTATGTGTACCGACGCGAACGTCTAGCGCCTAAATTTCTGCCCGACGTACCGCGTCGATTGTTTTCCAATCGCAATAAATTTTATTAAAAATTTCACTTGAAAACAGCCGACCCAGGCGTGAATAACCGACCCAACTGATGCATAACTGAACAAATTTTTCCATCCGTAACTTGGAATTTTAATGGAATGAACTGAAAGCATTTGTTTTTCTCAACAGAATATTATTGTTGGTGTTAATAGATACAATTTAACTGCAGGCGATTGTTAATTGAAACATTGATTTGCTCTTTTAGTTTGGTCGTGCTCATACTACTTACGAGAACTTATATAAAAGTCTAGAATAATCTAGAAATAAATAAAACTGTAATTAGCGAAGATAGATATACAATATGTAATGTAGGTATTATGATGTATCGTTAACAAAAATAGCTTACATTAGTAACACAACTTAATATTAGGTAACACGATAATTTTAGTCGAATCGTTAAACATTTGAAAATTTGTAGGAATGTCACTATTTGGATATCCGTACATCATATCATTAAAGTTTATCTTACTTTCACATTTAAAAACTTTAACATATTATACTAGGATTGATAATATCATGTGTGTTAATAATTCATCTAATGTAACTGTATGTTAGAACTTCAGCCGAAAACATGGAGTAGTTTTTGTTGTACAGAGTATCAATCGTCCGTACATCCATTAACATCAAAAATCTTCAATTTTCATATTAATAATAGTAAGGATTAAAAAATTGTTTGATGTAGGTACAAAAAATAACATAAGTGATAAGGTTTCTATTCAGTTATATGCTTAAAAAAACAGCAAAGAAAGCAATGAAAAAATAGTAAATAAAAAATAGTGAACCGTGTCCAATACGTACTCGTAGCCTAAAAACAAACATGTTGTCCCATTCACTTCGTAAAAAACACTGTTTTAGTTACCTACGTACTATTTTTTGTATAACATTCCTAGTTTCTATAGCATGAAATATATAAGTATAGATTAATATTTGGTCATTCGAGAAACTATTTCATATACATACATACAATAATATTATAAATACGATAGTCTTTATTTCAGACTGTTGCAGACAAAATGCCCGCGGGAAGAAAAACAACGACCAGATCTAGTAACCTATAAAAATGTAATAAGCTGAAGATTATCGTAGAGTGAACGGTCCAAGTATTTTCAATCGACTAAAGCAATATTAATTAAGGATACGTAAAGGCGATTCAATAGCGATAAAATCTTTAATTTCACTCCGAAGCAATAACACCCTATTTGCCATTAACCCTCCTTTACTGTTCAAAATAAAATTACCTTGAAAACGGTCTGAAGGTTTAGGACACATTGAATACATAGTCCCATGTTAAGGATTGAAGCTTTCATATTCTACAGTGTGTTTTTTCTTTGAATGAAGTATTAATATAACTGTTTTTAAGTAAAAGGAAAAAGCAATGTAAATGTCGTTTCAAAATCAATTAACAATTTCGTTTTTTTAGTATTAGGATAAAAAATATCTTTTAAACCCGCTAGTTTCAGATTTCAAAGAATCAGACGCTTCTGAACGACGTGCGCGACACCTTTCAGACAAAGCCATTCGGTAGATTTTTGGTGTTAAAGTAACGAACATTAATACTTCTTACGATCTTTCGTATTTATAGTATTGTAACTGAAATTGCCCTTATCATTTATAGATTGTCGAAATGAAGCACCTTCATATTAAATTATTTTTAATTTTATTTTTCTGTGCCAGTTTACTAAATATTCTATACTGTAGCAACCGTTTATTGCTAGCATTTATTGTTTCTGTCTTTTAAAACTCAGATGACAGATGCACATAACATTAATGTTTTTAATTGATTTCAGTAGCGTCATTTTATCAAGTATATTAACACCCAAGCCCACGAACCAACGATCTAATATAACCGATCTCAGCTTGAAAATCCAGAAAAATATCGTTCGATATTACTACTTATATATTTTCACAATGCATAGAACTAACAATGTCAAGCGTTACCTAGAAAAATAAGCTGGAAATACGGAGTTTATTAAGACCTTTGCTTAGCTAGGAAATTGGAAATAAAAAGGAAACTAATTTCGCGCCGATATTTCTCTTACCTTGAACGAGAAATGTGACAGGGCAAAGTTTGAAATGGAATTCGCCGTGCGTGTCGAAATGTGTCGGAGCGCTTTGGAAATTCATTTTAATTGTAATATGTTTTACGATGTTATTGTGTTCTCAATATGTAAGGCTTATTTACGGTTGTCGAAATTAGTGCTTCATGTCTTTATATTACATAATAGCGATAAAACCTTGGGTTCTGATATGCTCAGACATTCAGATTTCTGGTATTGAATAGGTGTTTAATTAAATTAGGTACTTTTTAATATAATTTCTTATACGGTGAACAGGAGGCACCTATTTTTCAGCATATGCTCACCATTTCAGCGATCACAGCACTAATGCTGAACAAAGATTATTTTTGATATCTATAATATATACTAATAATCAAAAATAATCTCTGCTGTGCAACAGCACTGTAATCGCTTAAGCGGTTCAGCATATACTGAGAAATATAGGTTCATCGTATAATACGCCTTACATTTTATTACTTTCCGTAGTACTAAGAACAAGCCTTACTATCAGCGTATTGTTGAATACCGTTCTCTTCAAGACAAAAGATATTAAAAGATCGCCTGTCGCCGCTTAGTTAAAACTGGCAATTAACAGTTTCTAAGAGAATCGAAAGCTTTAAGACTGCCGATTTTGCAGTTGCAATCCGCGTCGAGAGCTCTTAATAATTCCGTTACAAAAGTGGAAAAACCTGCCTCGAGTTTGAAGACCGAGTCGAGTCTTAATGAAAAACTTATGTTCTTAAATTCGGTTTAAGACGACTCGAGATGAAACGTTAGTCACGAGATAATCTGTAAAGCTTAATATGTCAAAAATATAACATCTGTAATTATTGTGATTATTGTGCATATATATAGGCAATTTAATAGTAATTACAAATACGAGGGTAAAACCGTAGGATGCTATTACTTTTGACATAAATAATTATAAGCTAGACATGGTCCTTTACTAAAGATGAAAAATATGTATTAAAAAAATATCACGTAAAGTAAGGACAGAATTCTCAAGTTTAGAAACTTTTAATTATTTAATAAAATACTACCGGTTTCGCTTCACCTGATGATATATAGGAAACAGAGATAATTTTGAATGAAATTTGAATTTTGAAACTCGGGTATTATTTTGTTTCTAAAACATAAAAAAGCAGATCCCAGAAAATATGTAATAGACCATAATGTACTCACTCTACTTGTTTCGAATTCTCACCTGCACTCAGTTGGCCAGCTTACAAGTGACGTCATAGTGCTGAATCTTATTATTTTATTCTCTTATATCGTTCTAGATAGGTCACCTGGTGGTTCAAATAACCCATAATATTTTCAACATGGGCCTGTTGTCTATAAGTCCTACAAGTAAGTTATATGACAAAAATGTTACGGAGAATAAAATTATCTATAATTTATTAAAATAAAATGTCTGACTAAACGTTGTCTAAGTTGAAGTTTGTATTTTGTTTACTAAGCAATTACGTCAAAACGTAATGATTTATCTACTGTGGAAAATAAAAATAAAAGTCTCGCTTTAGAAGTGTCGTTGAATAAAATAACATCGCAGTAAACTTTTTATTTTTAATTTTGGCTTCGTATCACACCGACTTAGAACTAATGCAATATTTTCTTTCACGTATAATTTATTTATTATATAGTTATTCAAAGATTATGTATAGTATCATATCGAAATGGAGATATTCCCCTGACTATTTGTGTTAAAACATTAATAATTTATTATAAATTAAAAGCAGTAATGTCTATGTAAACATAAAATTAAATTTAAAAATATTTTTTGCGTATTTTTTTCAGATCTTTAAGAGAAAAAATCTTTCAATAATCGAACTAATAACTTACTAACTTATCCGCCCCGGCTTCGCTCACATATATTCTCTAATTTTGAATCAATATATTTCTTTAAAAAAACCGTGGGTTGCGTGATTCCAAAGATTTAAGCATACATAGGGATATTGGGACAGAGAAAGCGACTTTGTTTCATACGGTGTAGTAATTAACTTAATTTATTTGATCGAACGAACGTTCTCGTCGGTGTAATTCCCGCCTCTCTACCCCAGTTAGGCTTGGAACTTCGTCATCATGTTAACGGCAAGAAAGACCAATTTGCGTCGGACACAATCTCATTGTTTTTGATTAAAATTATTATTGTTCTGTTTCATTCGCTCCCCTCATCACCAGCTCACTGACGGGATGTCAATTTAAAACAATTGCGTTTAAGAAAATACGCAAAATTTTATTTCGTAGTACGTGACTCGTGCGTCAAATGAATTTTCGTTTTTTGTTTCAAATGTATATGTTTATGAATACGTAATTTTGTACGATCTGTTAGGTAATATGTCTCGTCACGACTCTAATTTAAATAGGTACTTTGTTTTTTATAGATTACAGAGAAAAAGCACTATAAGGATACAGAATAGGAATAAAAAGAGTGGAGTATTATAGTATAAATAATAACAAGAAATGAAATGATATCTTTAACAAGATGTTTCACTTGATTTTTTACGATCCATTTTTATCCATTTACTATTAATAATAATAACTAAACGCTAATTTACTATTAACTGTTGTTGAAAATGAATACCTAATTTTGTACTAACAAACAAAGTAATGCATAATTCTCAGTTGATTAATTTAGTTAAATTCCATTATATGAACAAACCTCTCGGACTAAAGTTGCCTGCTCCATACATAATTTATACAATTTATGCCTTCAGATATTGGAATTAAGTCCAATATTTGTGGAAATCCATTCGTAGACCGGCGATTTCTGGATACGTGGGGTAAATTTTAAACAAACACATCTTGCTTCGGAGAGCTATTTGAATATCAATATTGAAGAGGATCTAATCAAAAAATTCTATTATTCGCCTACTTTATATCGAATAGTTTATAGCTGGATATTGAAGAAGCGTTGTTATATTTTTATTTATGTATTTTTGTTACTATTAATATTAGAATAAAGTAAGTTGTGTGATTTTCAAAATACGTTTTACTATTACCAAAAGAAAGATAAGTATTATAATAAGCTTATTAACTTTAAAAAAATATGTATGTCATCAAATACTTACCATTTATACGAACTTACAAGACGCCACATCGACTAAACAAAACCACAAGAAGTCAAACTATACCCCTGTTTAACAATCTAACAATGCCTGTATAAAATACTGAAGATAACAAAGCAAAAACAGCAAAGTTAAAAGAAAGCAGCTCCTTTCGAACAAGCCGAAACGTCACGGAATCCATGATAAAAGGTTGCAAAGAAATAAGTGACACTTCCAGCTCTTAAGGCTTGAACGGCTGACAGATCGTCTAAGTTATGATAAAGAATGGAATGTGCTTTTGATGTATATTGTATAGATGATGGAGAAAAAGGTTTCTCATTGTCGACTTTGTAAGTTCAAGAGAACTATTGAATTAAGTTTTGTATGATGCGAGTGTTATGCAAGAATACGGTTTATTGTTTTGATATGACATTCGTTACATAATCAATGTTCATAATATTTGAATAAAATTTTAAGCTTGTTTGAGCCTATGGCACAAAATAGGATTTCTAATTTCTATACGGGTAAGATAGCAGGCACTTTATTTATCGTAACATTATAGTCTTGATGATGATAATGACGAATACCATCCAAAACTACATGGGTTTATTTTACGAAATTATTGTTTTTTACCGTAAAGTAACTAGCAAATACCTACCATTACAATTAGACCAACTATTCTGCTGTGTTATAATAACATAAAGATAAACAGGATAATTACAAGCTCACAATCACTGTCATACATTTAAAGTTTAATTAACAAAAACCTTAATAAAACGACCTTCGTAATTTTTACTCGTGACTTACCCTTTGTAATTATAAAAGTAATAACGATTAAAACTTTTATAATCGTCGGGGACTAAATTTCCTTCACAATGAACAATGAACACAGAAAAAGACCTTAAAACTTTCACAATTAAAGGCGGGAATAACGCTTACCTTTCAAGATCAATGCATCATTGAGCCTTGAGTAAACTGAGAAAAATTCGTAGCTAAATTTCTTAAGGAAAAATGAGACTTAGCTCGGTTGAAATAAAGGCGAAATCTCTATGCAGATAGGTAAAGTTAAACTTTGTATTTTTACGGTCCTTACATTGTTTGTAATTGTAATTTTATGAAGATACTAAAAATTTAATTCACCTAATATACTGTGACTGTTTTACGGTGGTAGTAAAAGATTTTCTGGTATTGTTCTATACGGTACGGAACACGACAATTTCTGTATGTACACATATTATATTTATGTTATATTTTTATATGACGTAAAATCTTTATAGTAATAAGGCTGTCGCTTAGACATAATTAGTTTTGTTCGATTCAACTGAGTTAATGCGATGCAAAAGTTCACACCCACTACTGGCTGATCTCCCGTTTTCTCTCATAATAAGAGAAATACCGGGGGCAGCCCGTTGTTCATTTTAGCTTCCCGCATGAAGCCATATGACTCATTGAGTGAGTCACAGACTTCATGGGTAGCTCCACCGCCACGACAAGGCAAGAACAAGTTGCCCCCCTTGTACATAACGAATGTTTACTAGAACTACTACTTACTAGAATATACATATGTATTAGATGTAAACCCATGGTGTCACACTTGCAAACACCTTTATGGTACTCCTAAGATTAATTTTCAGCGAACAACTCCAAAAATATGACGTCATAAATTCCCCTGAAACTGAATATTAAAAAAGTACACTCGTCAAATAAATTTCGCCAAGTTAATAAAATCATAATTGCTTCATTACAGAGCTTACGTTCCTCCAATTATATTCAAAAAGAGATCGCACAATATTTCTTCCTCGTGGAAACGTCCAGAAGTAATAAAATTGAGCGATATGCCGTATAAATCAGACAAGTAAATGAGTGAAAAACGAAAAATACTTATCAAGCCAGTCAGTCGGAAGACGAGCGCTGTGATTTGATTCATTGAATTCATCTTCCTACTTTTCGCGTAACATGTCTTAATTATATCTCGTTTATACGAGTAATATTATGAATGGAAAGTTCCTTGAGTTTTGATTTAAGGGCGTACATACATGTATAATTTTTTTTTAATTATTATTTGACCTACTGAGTCTGGTTGTTGCTATATTTATTCTAATAACACAATCATATAAAATTAAAGTTAAATTTAATACAAAAAGCTTTATTTAGGTCCTATATCAAGTTTCAAATCAACGTAATATTACAATGCATAGCAATGTTAATTCAAGTCTATCTTTTGCTAATATTATGGTAAATATACCAGGTGTCTTATATATAAACAACACATTTCAGAAGTAAAGAAAAATAAAGGTTAAATAAAAAGTGATCCTACAGCAAAAACCATCTTAATCCGTATGTCACAGCTGTATTCTTAAAACAAATATCAAAAGCTCGGGTTAATATAAAAAAACTTATTGTGAAAAGTGCAAAACGTTAACAATGGAACAATCTCACGTGTAATTCGCGGGATTATTTTCTTGTTAATAATACTAGAAACAAAAGCATTGTCGCTCGGAAAGTGGACCAGGTGGCTCGCTTCGGGGTCACCAAATGAATTAGAGATCCACTACGTTGAAATTAGCTTATTAGTTGTTATATATAGGTGTAAATAATAGTAATAGAGCGAGAGCGAGAGGGCAGGAGCAATCTCATAGCAATAGAGCGAGATGGCAGGAGATTGTTCTAATAACTGTGTATACTTCTGTCACTTGCTAAGACGGTTTGTCTTAAGAAATATGCCCATGACCGTTCTGCTTTAAAGACCAAAGCAACAAATAAGAAGAATATTTTAGTAACTTGTAACGTTCCTTTAAACAAGGAAGGAATCTCATGCAGTCGACCCCAGACTGGCTAGCCTATGCCTAATATCGAGAAGTATATATATGTCACTGGAAAATAACAAGAACAAGAATCCGGTGATATATACATATCTGACAAGAACTCAATCTCTTAGCAATCTCATACTAACAAGATCAAATTTATTGAAACTATATTTGTTATCCGTGTAAAAAATTAAAAAAACTACATAACTATTAAAACTGACCAGTGCTCGCCATTTTGTGTTGCACGGAACCAGCTTAAAAAAAATATTTTCTCTGCCAAGGTAAGAGCTCGATGCAGAATGACCTTGGAGATATAACGCAGCTGAAGAATGTAAAATAGATTTTCTTTTTTTTTCACATGAAATATCGCAAAGTAGAGGGAAATGGAGATATTTGGATCAAATCTAGCAAGCTGAATAAGGCTTGATTTAATAAATTATCTTTAGCATAATAGTAAAGTGATGTCTTCAAGATGTGTCCAATGATATTATATTAAATAGATATGTTATAAGCGTAACATTTGAAGACACAAGAAAATCCTAATTAGAACGACTTTTAGGTGATTGGTTGTCGGTGCATTCACACGCAACTGACAAAACTATGTCTTTTCTATCGTTTGACTTGTATGTATGCCGCTGCTGTGAGAAACACTTGATTTATATGGGAATAATATGTCTATTAAATATAAAAATTGGTTGTGCCAGTATTTATTTTCATGTTGATAAATAATTAAAAACATTTTTTAGGAATCAGCTGACTGATATTCTGTCAATGTTATAAAACAGTAGTATTAGAACCTTTAAACTGTTTGTTTTGGGAAAAACTGTACTTATATGTAAATCCATTGTTGTTTTTCATTCGTTAAAACGCGTTACGTTTGTTCATAATAATTGCCTCGTTAGACACATTTATAAACTGGTATTTATTATTACCGACCAAAAATCGACTAAAAGCACTTAGCTATGAATATTACCAATCGAAGCCAAACAAGTTATGAATAAAAATGCATTATTCATTCTCATTTTAATCTATCACAATTCTGAAAATTCAATGCAGGGTTCAAAAAAATTAAAATCATGATAGTAATTTGCGAAGTTAAATATTCACAAACTTTTCAGAGCGTTAAGCGATAGCCTAGATTCGTGAAATCACTTTATAACAATAACCCTGTATTTTTAATTGTTGTTTATTTTGTATGAATATGAATAAAATGTAACTCCAATTAAATTTTGCATCATTTTCATTCTTACTCATTAACATGTATAAATAAAGCTAGATTTTAAATAGCGTGTTTGGAAAAATAACAATTTTAATACCTACTATGAGTAAATTCTTAAAAACTACCACCGTAATTGATAGTTAATGAATTATCTTTAATCTGAACTGAAATATCGTTTGATGGTAAGCGATCATAGTCTTCCATGGTAATTCCAAGGAGTGGTGTTGGAGATAGAACGAAGTAAGTTAAAAATGTCAACATTGTCATGTCTATAAAGATGTCATCATGATGTCGAAAAAAGTAAAAAGTATAGGAAGATATATTCATGTATAGTCTTTCGTGTTGGCCTATTTTAGGGAGATGGTCTTTTTATATAATAACGCATACATACTACCAGAAAACAGGAATATTACAAAACTATATTCATATATTTAAATCTCGTGTCACAATGTTTGTCCTCAATGGACTCCTAAGCCACTTAACCGATTATAATAAAATTCGCACACCATGTGCAGTTCGATCCAACTTAAAAGATAGGATAGCTTAGTTCCCGGTATTGCCCTGGGAACGGGAACGCGGGTAACACCGCGGGACACAGCTAGTATTATTTCATAGCTTGCTGATCCTTAATTAAGATGTTTTCACTCATAATATACTGTCAACCAGTACCAAGTATTTTTTGACTTCATGCATATGTCAGGGTTAACATCAGCCTAACAAAACGAGACCAATGACGTTTAACGTGCCTTAGATAAAAAGCAATAAAATTTCTTCTCATTATTATATGACCTCTTTTCTTGAACGTAAGACCTTGAATTATAATTACAAAGGGAATGTAACTAATGATGGGCCTGAGGCATGAATAATTAATTCAGATTGATTAATTATGGATAAAAGTCAAACTAAGGCATTTATAAGTATTCAAGTTGAAGGTTATAAATTTTCCATAGATGATAGACAGATCACTGTTTGTAATATATTCATTTGACCTTGATATGAAGGTTGTGAATAAAAAATATTTATAAATGTAATGATAATTTAGATAATTTATATTATAACAATTAAAGTTAATAATAATAGGCCATCTGTTCAAGGGTCCCTTTTAGTTCAAAAGGAAATTTCAATACTTCAAATCCTTCCTTCCACAAATTTAACAAAGCGTAATTACAGCTGTGTTATATGACATTATTATCATAGTACTTCTGCAAGTATCTATAGTGTTATCTTTATTTAAACATACGTCGTAAGCAGATTTTTTATTACTTTCATAAGGAGTACAGACTCCCCATACATACAGACATATTACTATGATATGTAAAGAACTTAAAGCTCACTTTAAAAAGGTAATTAAGAACATGCTAAAAGTAATCTAGCGCAGTATATTAACCGGCTGATAACGCTCAAACAATTTCTCCTTCAATCCATTATACAATTTCACTCCTCCCTTTGAAACCTCACTGTCGAGATGACACCATGACAAATAGCTTTAGCATTCACGCCGCTACACGGTAACATAATTTTTCTTCCTAAAGCATCGCGCCACGTCCATTCGCGAAATGAATACTTCCTATTGCCTGCTGCTTTTCCTTTTATTTATTAGATGTCGCGTCGAACGTCATAAATTATTTGGAATTAAGATTACGACATTTGAATTGTGAAACGCTTGAGTCCGAATAAGAGATGTCTTCAACTAAATTCGTGAATATAACATACTAATATTATAAGAGTAGGTATGTTTGTAATGCTAAAATTACTGGATCGATCATCATGAAATTTTATACAAATTCTTAGAGGTATTTATTATTTGTATATTTTTTCCGATACTTAATTATTTCTTTATTCAATTGGAAGTCGCGGGTAAAAAATAGTTATATATAAAAATGAATCGCTAAACGATAGTGCACAACTCGATGACAGCTGCACCGATTTTGATTATACTTTTTTGAATAATCCTTGAAGTACGGATGGTGAGACAAAAAGGTTACGAT
>DWAJ01000405.1:0-33975 GCA_018238005.1 Eurema mandarina
ACAACCCCATCGTTTTGATTAAGGCTGTTTTTTGTCCAAAAAACATTATAATTGTCCAGATCAGGTGGGGAGTTAACAGTGTTAGTCCATGATTCAGTAAGTACGAAAACGTCAATGTCGATTTGAAGACTAGAAATAAAAGCTAGAAATAAATCAAAGTTACAATTTATACTTCTTATATTAACCGTTAAAATAGACAAGTTACTATTAGTAGGTTTCAAAACGGATGGAAAGTTATTTATATCACTAACCGAAAAACAATCAATTATATTTGAATTATCTACTTCTGTATTGATATAGCTGTTACTATTCATAATTTCTGTGATAAGTAAATAAGCGCGGTGTTAAGACATTTATCGATTGTAGTTTAAGGAATAAGAAAAACAATAGGTAGAATAAAAATTCGAGTGGGATGTTTTGTCGATGAGTGGATATGGGATGGATTATTTTCTTTATGTTCAGATTTTTAATGAGTTCAGTAATATTAGTTGGAAGTGTGTTATGTTTTAAGGTGTAGTAAAAATATGATGTGTGTTTGTGTAAGTTGGCAATGCAATTTTTTGTCGAAAGCGATACATTTATATAAAATAAGACGTACTTAAACATAAAATGAGATAATCGACAGTGAAACGTATACAATGCTAGTCATTTAGAATTAAGGATAGCTAAATCATTCTCATTGTTAATCTTTATCTGCGGCACTCCTTCAGCTCTTCTTAAGTAAACTTTTCCACGTGTTGTCCAACAATAACGGAAGCCATTATTTTTGGCGAACTCTCTAGCTAGGAAGAAAACTTTCTTCGTTTGAAGGGTCAAGCTTTCTGACATGAAAATTGGTTTGGACGGTCCATCTATTTTTAAGTTGTTAGTACTATATTTACTTGATGTATACTTTTTATTATATGCTTTTAAAGAACTAATTATTTTGTCTCTTAAAGTCACGCTCGAAAATTCGGCAATAATTGGTTGACTCATTTCCTTTTTGTTCGTGTTAATACGGTAGACATCGCGAACGTCGTACGCCTGTACTGGGACGTTCAAAGAAGAACCAATCTTAAGCACAATGTCAATAAGGTCCTCTTTTGTCTCTGAATTTTTTTTAGGCAAATTACGTACTTCAATACTTGAACTGCGGGTATGCCGCTCTAGTTGCTCTAAACGGTTCTCTAAGTCCTGTATATATTTGCGATCTAATGTTTTCTGACGTTCTAAGGCGTCTATTCTATTAATCATTTCATCGTACTTCTTTCCTAAGAAATCAATAGAGGATGAAATTTCCCTGTTTTGTTCTGTATGAGTAATGATTCCACTTTTAATTTCCTTCATAAGGGCAGAAAATTTTTCTTCCTGTTCTCTTTTTAAGACACAGAACATTTCCATGATTTCTGTCCGCAAGATCTCGTCTTCCGTGTCCCTCTTCCGTTTTCGCATCGTTATGTTCGGGTCACTTGTAGTCTGTTCTCTGGACAATTTGTCATCCATGGGATCACTTAGATTCGAGTCAGACTTACAGTGGGCAGGAGTGTTAACAGAAAGAGAAGAGGCGGGAGTGCGGGGGGGACTATGTCTGAGCGGCATCTTTTTAAGGCGTTCACTTACTAGTTAATATGCAAAAGATAGTACCAGGAAAATCGGGTGTTTATATATATGTTATTTATTTTTATTTATTTCTGTATCTTAGGCACGTAAATTGCAATGTGCAAGTGAGATAGCAGTAGTAGTTCCCTTTTCGAACTCGATCAGAATGTGCCCTCAGGAGGCGAGGAGTGAACGCCGGGTACCAGGACAGCAGAGCGCAATAGAGGTTGCCCGCTCGTTATGGAGATTACCCGCAGGTGGAAGCGAGACAGCAACAATAATTAAAGCTTCCTCTTCAAGACGCATACAGTGTTTATTTATCTTCCGCAATATAATAAATTATTAGTTTGTAAATTGTACTAGGCGAACAGGACGCAATGGAGAATATTCGCATGCATATAATATGAGTAGGTATAAAGTGCAGCCACGCGTAGAAATGAAGGTAGCAACAACAACTTCACACGATACGATCGGCCGCCGTCGTTGGCACTTATGTCTTCGCTATCCAAGTACCAGGCAAACAGATCTTAATGGCGGTATGCTGCACGAGTCTCGTTCTTATATACGTGTGTGCGTACTCACCAGTAGCACACTGCAGCGGCGAGCTAGAATGATCTCCTCGTCGTTTATGAATTCCTATTATTTTGCACTTTTAAGTAAGAACAAATGTAAAAATTTAAACTTTAATAATGCAACAACAATTAATGCGTCCGCCTAGTTCGAAGATCCGAGGGAGAAGGGCTTTACTAATGTTATATTGAAATACTAAGTAAGAAGGAGAAATGCAATTTATTATAAAAGCATATCATACAATAAAATTGTTTTAGGCGTTATCCTAAAAGACATTTCCAAGAGAAACTTGACAACAATATAAAATCTCCATATATATTAATATAAAGTCACCAGAAGATTTATCTTAGAAACCTCCACGTTCTCGTTTCAGATTTCATGAGTATACATTGTCATGTAAATGTTAGTTGCGGAATTCCGCTTGAGGTTTAACTGACCTTGACCCTAGCATAAAAATATTGGTTGCTATAAAAAATACCCAGATATAAATATTGCGGATAGACGTGAGCGAAAGAGATAACATTCTCTAAAGATGAAATTAGTTAACTCTCTCTTTCTAAAGGTGTTGTCGAATTTGTGTAGTACTATACAATATAAATTATTTTTATCAGCAACATATTCATAAACAATACAATCGTAACTTAATTTGATTAAAAATCTGATCCTTACCGGCTTAAAGGACCAATTTTTGTGATTTCCGTCTTAGGAAAATTTATCTTTACGGGGAATGATGAGAATACAAATTTACAAATGTTTCTTATAAAAGATTATTCAACATTCAATGGACATATCTGGGCAAGGTATGTCAAGTATGATAAATAGCGAAAAAAACCTATAGACACTAGATTGTGATTCTACCAGATTTTTAGGTTAGGTTACTGTGACGGTAAAATAGATGTTGAAACTTCTTTTGCTGTATAAAAGCCATTTGTAACTATTGTAGATTGTGTGATTTCCCACAGGAGATGTGACTGTTGGGTTAAGTTGTGACCAATGTAAATCCGTGTCATAAAAATGACACCAAAGAATTACGTTCTTAGTTCACTGTGGACATGCTGTGGCTTTATTAAATACTCGTAGGTATAAAGAAAGATCTTGAGTAAATACTAAATTTCATATTTAGTATAATTTTCACTGTTAAACAATCATTATTGACATACTTTTGAATACTGTGTGTGTTTTGATTCTGTGTTACGTGATAAATGTTTAAATTAATTGATTGAAAGAAATACTTTTGATACCAACTATTATAAATATTAAATAAGCATGATAATATTCTATTAATAAGGGTAATCGTTAAAAAAACTCTTTAAGATCCCTTTCGATTATTCCTCTTTAGAGCATCAATGTCAACACTTCAGACATTCTACTACATTGCTTTAATTAAAAACAAACACTTAGCAATTTGAATTGATAAAATTACTAACGCACACCAATTGGAAGCAAATTGGCCTCGTAATGAGTTTTAACCAACATCGATTAAAGGTAGTTCGCCTAAATGAATTGGGAACACATTCTTTTTTATATATAAAAAGCGTAAAAACGAGCAGGAGGGGTAACTGTTCTAAGTGACCACTTCCGCCTATAAACACTCGTGAGGGGCTCACGAAAGCGTTGCGGGCCTAGACTTCAGGAAGGAATATGCTCTTTTCTTAAATGTCTCAAGGTTATATTCAAATGGAAACACCTCCCATATAAGGCTGTTCAATAAGGAAACGGTACGCGGCAGGAAGTTTCGGGACACAAATTCACACATTCTCAGAAGTGGTGTTACCGTCTTGGATTTCATTCATTGTGGCGTGGGTGTTAGGGCGAGGAAATCAACTTTGCTTCACAAATTATTAAGTTTCTATTTATCACATTTTAATAAAACAATTGATAAGATTAAACTATTATTATAAATAAAATTTAGCACAATCCACCGGAACACTTTTTATTAATTCAAAACTTCTTATCAAATTATGACCGCCTTCCTAGCGCTCGAAGTGAGCAAATCTGCTACAAATAATTATTTCATAATAATTTAACTAGTTACATAGTAACAATGCTCTTTTTAAGGTTTTTAAGGTAAGCCGTTAAGACGAAAGTGATTCGTACCTAACACAGACATATTCTTTTCAGAGGTTCCAATTTGGCTTTTAAATAGGAACCTATTTATATACCTTCCTCGCTCCTTCAGCCTTTCTTGGATAAAACAATAGCGGTAGACCATGAAGGATATTTCTTCTTTGCGTTAATATCCTCCAATCTAATATGTATCATCTTCCAACAACGTTAAATGCCTATATTTACTACCTGGAGATATTCTTGCCGCCATAACGTAAAATGTACAAGGTACTTATAAATATTTAATGTGGGCACATATTCGCTTTAAAAACTCATTGTGCCAAATCTGACATTATTTCCAAGCTTGCGTGTCTCTTTAAATAGAAAGTTAGGAAGATCATCGTAATTCATATCTATTTTCAGTATGACTTTTATAATTTTATTGTAGAATAGTGTATTTTATATAGAATTAGAATCAAAAGATTAGAGCCTCTCTAAGATCTTAGGAGTAGTACAAAGTACTAAATACATACAAATTTATTAAACGTATATGTTATGATGATATAAGATAATATATTGTATGAAAGAGCTCAGATTGAGATAAAGCATTATAACATTACTATCGAAGTAGAATCATAGTTTTCCTCAACACATAAACATAGCTTCGCTTGACAAACATTTGAAGCAATTAACGTTGGCCCAACTTGGCCAGCATGGTAAACATTTGACGCAATTACAATGGCCCAGCTTGGCCGAAGTATTTGAGAGTAACTGCGAATTGTTAGTGATTTCAATGAGGGTGGGGAGCCAGGCTCCAGGGCCGTAGCTTACATAACGAGAAAAACGGTATAGCTTTGCTTTTCCGTCTCTTTCGCACGTTAGGCCTCGCGTATACTGGGGAAAAGTTTTGGCGACTTACGCAGTGATACCATAGGAGAATCATAAAGTGAATCATTGTTTTGTCAAACAATTTATTAATTCATAAATGGTCTTTTAACAAAAAACGTGGGTATCTTAAATTACATATTGTAGATAGTTTAAATATAGGTAACTAAAATTTTTAATAATATCTATACCTTATCCTAATCTACCTACAAAAATTATGAGAATATTAAGATTTTAAAAATGTTATGTGGATTTATGTTTATGTACTTAAATAAATATTGACTCATAATAATTAGTATACTTTTTTATTATACGATGGAATGTTACATTCTTCATTTTAATTCAATCTTTGTACTTGTGTCCGAAAATATTAAAACAGGAATCGCGATACGAATTGACCAGTCTTAAGCACTCTAGAACAAAGCCTTTATAGTCGCGTGAAAAATCGCGCAATCGTAATCAGCGCCTTAGCGAGCTCCGCACATGTGCCGCCTCCACTGACATTTATGTAGTTTGCCCCGTACCTTCGACGCGTAAACGCGCGGCCACGCCGCGTTCCAATTTTAAAATACGAGTTTGTTATTTTTTTTTCGTTTAAAAATCATCTATCGTGCCAGTTTAGTTTTATCTGTGGAAATAAAATCGTGAATAAAGTTAAGAGGTGACCTCGAGCTTTTCCCGGGAGCATTGCTATAGCAACGGATGACGTCAAGTTCAGGGGCGGTTGGTGCATTTTCGTTCAATAATCACCCTTCAGACTGCTTTGTTATTTTTTCATGCATTGTCAATGACAATACTTTTCAATCTGTGTTTGTTCTATCTTTTATGCTTAAGTAATGTTTGTGATGTTTTTAATGAATAGTAGCGGTTTTTTTTAATATTTTGTTGAATCGATTATATTAATGCGTAGGTAGGGGCATTATTTATGTTATTGGAAAACTTATAATATGACGAAACGTTGTTGTTATATATTTTCCATCGTCGCGGTGATTTATTTGAAATTGTGATACTAAACTCGCAAAATTATGGTTAAGGTTTTACTTGAAGAATATAAAATATAATATGGATTTTTGCTGTAAAACGGGGAATTCTTTTTATATATTAAAGTCTACTTATATTAGGTTGTCTTTTAGCGTAAATAAAATAATTAAATAGTCAAGATGTCTTATGAATATAATTTGAATTAATTCTAAAATGCCATACGCAGTATTCGAAGCTATAGTCGCTTACATTTGAAAATTATTTATAGTTAGCTTTATTGCAACATTATGTCGTGCTAGAGTAATTATATAAAATTCCATAGCATGTAATTTTATAATCAACTAGCTGATGCTTGCGACTTCGTCCCCGTCAGCTTCTATTTCTATTATTAAGATTTAAAAGCGTGAAATAATACTTTAAAGTACTTCGGCTTTATAATTTTTTCTTCGCTCCTATCAGTAACAGCGTGATGTTATATAGCCTGAAACCTTCCTCGATAAATGGTCTATTAAAAAAAAATGATTGCCCACTTTGTTGGGCATAATGTTAACAATCCTTTTTTATATAGCCTATGGCACTCAGCAATATATATCCTCCAGACCGATTTCGGCCATGGCGACATCTATTAAGAGCTGCGTTGATGTGCACGCATGTGGCTGATGTATACAATTTTGGTAGTGAGGTTTTTAAAATCGGTTCAGTAGATCCCGAGATTACCCCTTACAATTTAACAAACACACAACATTTACTTCTTTATAATATTAGTATAGATTATGGGAACTGTGGGTACTTACGGTTTTTACCAACGCCTAACCAATTTTCCGGTTCATTTATTATTCAAAACCATTATTGCTTATAGTCCGGGATCCCTGGTCAATTTTTGCACTTGATTACTATCAAGCTAATTTTCCGCGAGTAGCTTTATTTTGATGAGACGCCCAATAATTATACTAAACTCTCGATTGTGGTAGCTAACAGAGGCAGCGAGTATAAAATATGTCGATTTGAAGATTCTTAAATATTTATTAATAACTGATATAACAAAAGAGTTATATCTCAAGATGTTATATATTATGTTTTTTTGTTATATCTTCATAATTTGAATAATATTTAAATTTGAATATATATTAGTACCTAGTACAATAAACAGATGCGATGCAGAGAATTGCATTTGAATCGAATTTAAAATTCATTACTTGATACAAGTACGATACGATTCGAGATTTATTATTTTCGAGTGATTTATTATATTAGCGTTGAGACCACGTATTTGTTAAGTTGTTATTTTTTATGATAATGATTTTGAAGGTAACTTTAACTGAGATGGTGAACATTGACAAAGCTAAGTCAGGAAACCTTTGAGATAGGAAGGATAGGTATGTGATCAATATAGGAATTCTTTTTTTTCCTTATAGTCTGATCCTGGAATCTACAAATAACGTGGATTATAAAGATAGACTAGGCTTCGATAAATTACTTTGATGATTTTAGTTCAGATAGTTTCGATAACTTCGATTGATGGATTCAATTATTAACGAAACCGTAAATACAGATACAATGAAATGGTTAGATATTAAATTTATACCAAGACATCTAATAAGTCATATGTGTGTGAGAGTTACAAATTCACAATAGAGTCGCAATTATTCATATATATCATGACTTTGGTACTATCGGATCTATGAACAGTACAAAATTTTTCTAGGTTAGGATTTTACTAGGTACGATTTAACCTCATTAACCTAACGATACGTTACTCATCTATTTTTGAAGCATCAGTTGATAAATAGAACCATTAGCACGTTCGCCAGTTAGGTACCTCATTAAAAAATCTTATTTAATGACATTAAGAGACCAGCACTCAGCTCGACAATCATGGCCCTAACTCAGATTTTAAGGGCTTACGGTAAAACCTAATAACGAAGTTATAATTTTGCTGAGGATTTTTGTTTCGTTATTAAGTGCTCGGCTCGTTGCTTGAAAGCGATAGAAATAAGAATTTAAAGCATTTACGTATTACGTACAGATAATAAAAATCTTTTATTAACTTTTCGAAATTTATGCTTAAGTATTAAACAGGGTTAGAAATCATTTTAATTGTACGTATTTGTCGTTACAATCTACGTATTCCAAATTTCAAAATTATACAGAGAAACCTATGCTGATGTCTCACTCAACATTTTTTTTTTATAAAATATCATCGTTATTCATCAGTGAATATATGATTTAATATGGACGGACTGATTAAAATTCTATTTAAAATGTGCTTCAATTTATGGTACATTTATAACTTGTAACCTTTTAAAGTTTATTTACATCTATGAATAGGAATAGGTCAACATGTTGTAGAATGACCTTATATTCATGATCTTTCTATTTACTGCCTATTACAGGCCCTATATCCCAAACTAAAGCCGACATTGTGGATCGGTATTAGGATTATATTACCTTGTGAAAGGATTTGTATAGGAGTGATTTCACGTTGAAGACCTCTTTATATAGGCTTATAAAAAATAATAAGATTTCGCGTATTACATTGAGTTGGCTGCTGTTATTGGGTGTTCTGATTTTTTTTGACTAGAGTATTGTGGGAATATAAATGTATGAATTTGCGTGTTTTATCTTTATAAAGAACTAGCTTGAGTATTCACAATGTTTTATTAGTTATTCGATTTTACTTAGGATCGAAAATATGTCTCGAACAAAACTTTCAAGATTCCTTTGTGGTTTTTACATACAACGTTTTATGTATAAATATTGTTTTCTATTTCGTTAATTTTATATATTATGAATATCAAAGTAACATTAGGTAAGGGTGTTTGTCCCACGTTTGGATCTTCCTCCCATGTCTGTCCGTTGTGTCTAATTGTTTCAAACCCACGTAAAGACCGCTGTTACGATTAATTAGCTTGAGATAGGTGTAATGAATTAATTTTTAAATTAGACCATGATATTTACAAATGTGTGTGTGTGTGTTTGTTTGTCACAAATAATATACCTTAAGACGAATTAATCGATTACCGACAAAACAATTATAATGAGAATTTTATATAGTAGTGATCAACGCGAAGATAATATTTTTTAATAATTTTGTTTAATTTTTAACTGTTTCATAGCATATGTATAGATAATAAAATTGCAGAATTGTGAAGAAACCATATCCGACCATAATCGCACGCAAAGATCTCACGAATATGTAGCCGGCCTTGTTTAAAAGATTACTTCAAAACTTTTGTAAGTTTCAACTATTTTTTCAAAGAGCTCTAATAGATTCATACAAACGTGTACATTGATACATATTTCATATAACAATATTATTACAATTTACAAGAAGCTTGGTATTACAATCTCAATACAACACACGATCGTCTTCCATACTAAGTTACTAGCATCGCTTCGAACAAGTGAATACGCAACATTCGAAAAGAATTCCCATGCGTGTTGCAATTAGCCTTGTGTGCCACATTATTTGCTGAGCGATTATGAGCTTTAAGTCCTTGGAAATAAGCTCAAGTTAATAGAGCCTTTGGAGGCCTCGTTGCGTAAGAGTGTTGACACGGCTCGCCTATGCTAAGACTACTATGAACTCTCGAAGATCGCTTAAATCTTTATTAAATTTTTCATCAAATAACTAAGTATAGACTTACTGATTTATTTATTTTTAAAGACGTTTTTACAATTATTCCACGTTAATCTAAAATTTATTAAACCGTTTTTATTACTATTATTGCAGTATTGATATAATTCTAAATGTACTGTATAAGTAATATCTTTATATTGATCTAAATTAAAAGTATTTTACTTGATTGATAATAAATGTCAATATACTGTTAGCTTCATAGTCAAACTAATTTCACAAAATTATAAATACGACATATATCTATAATCTGAACATACAATTAATTGGTAATCTCGTAAACAACAGTACATCATCCAAGTTAGCAAGACAATACCTGACGATTCTATTTAGACAATCGAGATCGGAATTGTATGCGGATACTCTAACGAGAAACAACGGTAGGAACCAATCGTGAGTAGAATAAATGTATGTCAAATACGTAATCATGCCAACTGTTTGACTTTTTATGCGAAAATACTTTCCTGTCGATCTAATATACGTATTAAACTTTCTATTGTCGCTATTAAATGCATTATTCACTATACGTTTTGATTATTGAAACAAAAGACGTCATGGCTTCCTAAAAGTCATTAAAGAAGGTAAAATATTAGTACCTATTTCTTTAGCAATACTCATAATGATAGGCTTTAAAAGTATTTCTTTAAAAGCTTAGTTAAATAGATGTAATTGAATTTCAATCTGATTGTATAGTAATAAGTAATGGTGTTAAATATGCACTGACGGATAGACTAAGAATGTAAAAATGTAAAAGTATTATTTCAAGCAATAATTATGTAATTACAAAATACACTTAAATATATGTAAATTCATTTATTTTTAACTGTAACATAGTCTTTAAATTTTAATAACATCTATTTATTTAAAACATTAACGATTGGTCAGATAAGGAACTTCGACCTGGATCTTTTTAAGAGGAAAGTGAATAGGCTACTAAGCAGACATGACGGCTCCTAGGCCGCATCTTAGCTTTCCATCAGGCGGGATCGCGGCCAAATGTCTGCTTATCTAACATAAAAAAAAAAAAAAAAAAATTCAATTGAAGGTAAAAACCTCATTACATATAACCTCTTTACAGTATTATAGCTATATATCTTTAACTGTATAAAATAGCATATAACTGTTATCAAATATAGCGGAGAATCAGTTTGACAAGGTTTAAGTAGGGCGTAGAATCGAGTAAGTCAAGTCAGTCAGGCTGTTTTCGATTGGTGACGTAACTAGCACTTTCACTAACAACAACCATGAATGGTAGTGTATTATGAGCCTTGCTATTTTGCTTCTAGTTCTGAGTAGGGTGATTGTAGAGCTATTTCGTAGTAATCAATATTCGGTTGATTTATCTTCTTTGTATGGAAGTATTCGTAATTTATAGCTTATTCGGTTACCTATTATTTTAATAAAACTTGGAACTTTAGGATGAATAATGTAAGACTTTTAAAAATATTTTATAGAAATCGGAAATATATCGAAAGTTCCAAGATTATAACTACAGAATTCGCAGTCATATAGCTAATATATAATTTATAGGCACCTTCATTGTTGCTTTAATTGTGTCTGAACTTGCTAAGTGGACTAAAGAGGTAAGGTACATAGTATTTTTATTATAAGCATTCCACTATTTTAATCCTTCTAATAGTATCAAAAATCGTCACTTAAACTTTTTTTCGCCAAAGAATATGTCAAAGATCTTTCTTCCCCATAGCAGTAGTTTCGATTTAGTTAGCTCATCGCAAGGTGAATTAATAAATATCGGGGAGTTTTAGTCCGTGTAAGACCCACATAACCCGGCTTCTCCCCGGATATCCGGGAATGTGGTGACATTTCCCCTCTAAAGATGGTCTATATGTGTGAACGTAGGACTTCGGCAATTTTACACGGATATCTATCTATTAAAAAAACTGCATGAGAATCGGTTGAGTAGTTTAAGAGATTTAAGCATATATATATGTATAGGGACAAAAAAGCGACTTTGTACTATATAGTGTTACCGTTCAAGTGTTTCAAAATGCAATTCCCCAAGCTATTTTCTAAGAAACATGAACAATTAGAAGAAGCACGTTTTTTATTGAACAGGAGCAGCTGTTGGCTTTCTTTAACCTAAGGTCTCACCCACGCACTGATTAGTGCAATTATGGCGCCAGACCGACAATTATATGAGTGTGAAGGAAGTTACTCATACTTATGTCACGTTCATTCAATTAATTGTGCTCTGTGGTTTCGGTAATCTGTGGTCTATGACGTCATTTAAAAATGATGCACGTGGAAAGGTGTCACTTTTCAACTAAGTTTATATATGTACAAAAAATTCTTATACATATTTTTTTTTTAGGGGGAAAGAGAAACTTTGAATTTTTAATATATCCTAACTTGAAAATGTGCAATATCATAGACATTCACAGAGAATAAAAATAAACAATAGTCAAGTAAAAAATAATATTTCCTCTGGCGCAATTTATTCTGTAAGATTTGCATTTTACGCTTTTCTTTACGTTAGCAGTAAATTTCTGGAATGTTCTGCATTTTCTTTTACATTTTATTTTTGTGCAACAAAAAATATCTGATATAGCATCTCGGAGAAATGAACGAAAATGTTTAATTTTCTTGAAGTAAAATATATTTTTTACAATATAAATAACAATTCATTCACCCTAGTTAATTTTCCTAGGTACCATACAGTTCTATAACAAATAAAATATATACATAAAACACGTACTGTACGTGTGTAACATACCGTATTTAAGACGTCACCATCACAAAGATGACACAAAATGTCCCAAAAGGCTAACGCTTGATACCAAATATTTCTATTAACACTGAAATTTTCCCGCGCAATCCTGTTGTACAATTTACTGAAGAATTTTCCTATTGTGTATTTCATTCAAAATGGCGCGCGCTTTCAGGCTCCTCTTTAATATTTATTTTTTACGAATCCGCTCGAACGAACTCCAAATTAATACCCTATAATTTTTTCTTCAGTGCCTTTTTATATTTTAAACATACTGTAAATTCGGTCGCGTTTTGTTTTTAAAAATAAAATGTGTACTTTGAAAAGCTGTCAGAATTAAATATTAACGTTTTCTTTTTATTTACGTACAATATTTGTGGATATTACAATAAGGTTTAATAAGTAATTATACACTTAATAAGCTTATCAATTATTATTAGTTCAATATCATTATTGGAAACAACAAAGGTTATTGTATCTGTTGACATAATAGATGGCGGGAAATAGACCGTAACTTATTTATTCATTATCTGTGCATGCAAGAAGTTTTATCTGTGTTTAATATTTAGCTATTTATATAATATTGTCTGAACAGCATTGTCACGAATGTTCATTAAGTTATTTATCATATTATTGTCAAGAACATGGCTGTGCATTAATACAAGACGTAATTTACATCAACACTGCGTATTACGCCTGTATTATGTTGACCCACAAAGCAATGCAACTTGTTTCACCGCTTACGTATGTGAATTTGAACTTTATACCAAGGCCATAGAATCTAAATTCAATCCCATCGCATAAACTAGACGACCTTAGCTTCATATGAAATCTCAGAAGTTCAAGTCTTCATTGTGTGAATAAATATAGTGTTTCCCTGTTCTTTGACCATTGTTTAGTTATTTTATACTAAGATAGGATCTGCCCAGTACGACGTACCACGGGTACAATTTATTAATTTGTTTTAAACAACCGTAGCAATTACAATTAGTGTTCCATCGATTAGAAGTTGTTACCTTTTTACTGGTCTTAATGGTCTTGACGATGAACAGCTCTTGTCAGAACGCAAGAGTCTTATGTGCAAAGAAATATCATACATTTCAACAACAAAGGATAACAGTAAAAAAATAATATCACTACCAGATTATGGCAAAACTCCATGAACTGTATTTTTATTTAACTGTCCACGCGCTGCAGTTTTTCCCATATAATAGTCCTTGTTTGTGTATCCTGTTTCAAATCCAAGGCTTAAATCATTAACATCGCAAAACAGTAGATAAATTCATTGAGTGGGGATCGCGTAAATAATAACAAACATTCAAACAATCTCAGAAATTCACATTTATAATGTTAGATAGTAATTTACAAAATCAATATAATGTATACACTATACAACTTGTTCTTAGTTTCCACGTCTTCAAAAGCTCACGTTAACACCTTAAGACCTTCGTTTAAGGTCTTACAACTAACGATCGTTCCAACTTTCCTAATTAGCTCAGCACTTAACCGATTCTGAACCGATGCGCCTTTCGTCTTCTTGTCTTTTATTGAAGACTATTTTTAACAAATGATTATAAGGAGTTTGGATCCAATTGGATACAGTTTCAACGCCTTGGTGATTGTAACTATTTATTCCTTCCATTTTATAAAATAGTCATCTCTGTTTCTTATTTGATAACTTCCTACTTCTGATTTGTGAAATGCAATAAAGTATTTAAGTTTCGATTTTCAGTAAAAAACGTTATAAAGTAAAAAATACCTACTTTATGTATACCTTATGGTTACACTAGTTTTAAGTGTAGGTAATAAATTCTGATATGCTTCAATTAAATGGTTTCTTTTTTCACGTATTTCGTACGTTTAAAGACTCAATACTAGATTGCTTTGAACACATCTTCACGTAACAACTCTCATCTCATTTCTTTCCTCGTAAAGTTTAATCATTGCAAATCAAAAATTTTCCTAACAAAAATAAACTACACAAACCCTCGAACTGCGAAAACTAATCAAAAACTTCGATCGTTTGAATTTCTTCCTCCGCATTACGAGTCCGGACGGATATAAAGTTAACCTTTACCTTTTGCCCTATAAAATGTCGCCTCAAATTGGCCTTAATTCGGGATTAGGAGCTCGTATTTGTCATAGTGTATTCATTTGACTGGACGTTGACTGAACGCTGAGGTAAATTATGGCTGTAACTGTATCAAGAGATAATCTTGATGGATAGATCCATTCGTCAGATTGTAATGGTACAGAAGTGACTTATAATTGTAAGCTAAATAAATATAGAAGAGATGAAAGATTTGTTTTAATCGTCATTTCTAATACTTTAATACGAGTATATTGATATGTGAAAGTTTTTTAAGTGTATTTAAATAAACTGGCCATGTGTTAGTCGAAAGGCTCGGTATTTTATATTTGATTATGAAAATGGGAAAGAAATCTTATTCGTGGTATGGGAGCCGTCTGAAATATTTATTATATTGCGATTTAGATTATCAATATGTCTAATCATTGGAAAGTATAAGCATTAAGCAGTCACTTTGTCTACTCTTCACAATTTTTTGCTAATTGCACATCATAAATCTCTCCCGCAGTCCACAGAGTCGTTTGAAGAAACCGCTGGATTGTCTTTTTCTTCACAATTAACCCCATTACAGCGCTATTACAAAGCTTCCATTTCACAAACCATAAATAATAAAATGTCATTATTTTTATCGCTGCGTATAAAACACGAAAAACAATCGCCTTCCCCAAATTGATATTAAATGACGCTCAGTTATTATTTAATGAGTGGAGTTTTTGAGTAGTAAATTTTGATTTTACGTTGTTATTATGAGTCTTGCTGGTTTGAGAAATACTGCTTTTGCATATTAACGGTAGGTATAGGTCGCGTCACGGATGTTTAGCTCTGGACGAGAATAGCTGCGCATCGGTAGAATCGCGTTCGTAATTGACGTATTGGTGCGAGAAAGACAACACGACTGGGGAACCAATCAACGCTCGCGCACCCGACGATCACGCGGCTCGTGCACCGTCCCCTTTATACCTTATATTTGACTTCTGCGCAGGTTTCGTTCAGCGCTAAAGATTCGTGACGCGACCTATAACAGTTCTGTTTTATGAAGTCCTTCTTCATAGTTTACTATTTTTAATTACTTTTTAAACAAGTTTAACCTTTATAACTCCTCATAAATATAGATCCTAACTACAAACCAACACGCCATAAGCCACGGTCTTAGCTTTATTCGATAACTAAAATCGATTCCTAACTCGATTCCACAATCGTTGCTGACGGGCCCTTAGCATGTCTCGCATAACAGAATTACAGCGTCAGCTGTCCGTTGCACTTTATCAAGGCTTCAATTGGTTGATTGGTTCCAGCGACATGTCATTACAATGGAATGCACAATCGATTTTTACCTACTAAGGTAGGTTCTAATAGTTGTTGCTGTTATGTTTTGATTCTATTTTATTGACTTTTATCTTCCATATACAAATTATCAATTGATATTAAAGTTTAAATTATAATAAGTGTGAGATTTCTTGATGTTTGTGTTTTATCACTGAGAATCAAAAAGCCTAGATAGAGGATTCTGATTTGCTATGTTTTAAGTATAAGTAATGTATTAGGAAAGATTGCATACGTTATTTAGTAAATATTGTCTGGTTTCGAATACTTAACTTTGATTAACAAAAATTTTATCTTTAATACATACAATATTATAGTGTCAATATTAATATCACGATCTAGCTAAAGGTAGTTAATATTGTGTGACAAGATTTCTAGTCCCGTCAAGCGAATAACAAGTTATGTATTAATTAATTATTTAACCAAGGAATTTCCAATTTAGTTTAAAACTGATTGCAAGCTCTGCTTATCAATTTTCACACGATAATTCATTCATATTATTAAATGACAAACTGCAATTGGATACTTATATGAATAATTTTAATAAAATATAGCCATCGTCCTTTTTTTTTAAAAATATTTTTTTGAAACAGTTACATTACTGTAAATATTTTATAGTAGTAACTTTTTCATTTCCACCTTTATTAACCAAGAATACTATAATATATTATATAATAATAGTATGGCTAGTATCCCTATATCATTCGCTATAGAATAGTAAAATTTTCCGTAACTTTAATTTTTCCAAGCCATTATACACAGGTATAAGTAAAAATCTATCCATTAGTATGCCACACTAACCCGTTGGAAACAATACCTTTTCTGCTTATAACGAAAGCCGTAACACAAAGGAAATCCATTTAAAGGAAGCCATACTGTCAACAGAAGTGGAACAATACGAATTTATGTGCATATATGAACGTGAACTTAATCACACATTACTTTCCTTCTGACGATGTTATATCTTTGCCGGTCTCCTCACATTTTATTTGATACCGAATCTATATAATGATATACCTACTTCTTACAAAATCCAATTTTACGTCCAGGTCGTGAAGGTGTCTCTTAAATTTACCTTGCTTTTAAGCAAAATTATATTTTCCTCTCAATGTAAGCATAGCTGCCTGTAGAATATGAGGATATGAAGTATAGTAAATCTTCAGAATTGTTAACGTAAACATTTGCATTGGTAACAAGTAAAAATATACGAGCAATGCTCGTCATTTTTATCAGGCATACACATCATAATCACTATAGACTACAGCTCCAAATTGGAAGCCAAAGGAATACATAAAATAAGGTATTCAAAATAAATGAAGCAAGAAATCGAAAATTTATCTTTATCGTATCTTAAAATACAAGCAAGCTAATTCTTGAGGAAAGTGTATCCCTTTTTAGCTGAGATATTTTCCATCGGACATTTCTTGTGCCTTATCATTTGATCTTAACGCTAAACCAGACATTGACACACTCTTGAACAGATTCCCTCCGATTAGTTCTTCGTTAGATGATACGATAGAACCCTTAGTGCTTATAGTGCCCTAGTACTTATTAGATTAATGTCCTCAGTTTTAGATTAACGAGATAGGATCAGCTTTTACGTTTAGTTACATTGTTGTAAATTTATCATTGTTCTTGAGTAATCATTTTAAAACAAAGTGAATTAATAATATATTTTCTTATATTTTTTATGTGGATATTGTTTAAAGTCCCCTTATTTTGTAATGATCATACATAAAACTTTTTCGCTTTATCAAAGAGCAAAATGATAAATATTTATTATAAGGTCGAAGAAACTAGTAATTAACTCGGTGAATGCAACAACACTGAGTGCTAGTAGGGTTTAATCTATGGAAAAGCGACCTGCCTGTGAGCATGCCAGCTCTATAAAAAGTAAACTTAGGGCTTCAAACCCAGACTCACTGAACAAAGCATTTTTAAATAGCTTTATTTCTCACATACCCGTGTAACATCGTAACGTTAGAAAAAATACTATTAACGATTTTGACCCAAAAATAAAGCAAATAATTATCAAAACTTTGTTCATAAAATTGTTCTTTTAATAATATATTGTTCTATAGAATCATGTTCGATATTATTAGTTCCTATTAATTAGAATAATTTTCCAGAAATTTCAGTACAATAATTTAATCAACTGACATAGAAAATCCCGAACAAAGCCTTACCTTTATCGTATAGACGGACAAAGGATGGGTTCGCTATTTATCAAGAACGTGAGCTTTTATTAAATTTTATCCATATTTTGCAGTTCCCGTCTATATTGGTCCTTTTATTGAAGTTCTGACACACCTTGTATGTCATGTACCTTTCTTTTTCTAAAAATCAGGAATCAATACGATATGTCAAGTGTACCTATATTGATCATAAACTTAGGTAACTATCTTTAACCATTTTTGATGACTTGTATTTGCCGACTGTTCAAACAGTTGCATGAGGCATTATTTATTATTATTCCACCTCTAATATTAAAAATCATTAAGCCATAATAACTTGCTCGCTACGTGAGCTATATGTAGCAAAAAATCGGTTACCTTGAAACGCAGGTCAGGGTAAAGAAAGCGTTTGCCCCACTTTACCAGTCGTATTTACACCTGATGTTTATATTGGATTCAATCAGTGATACACTATTCGCTATTACGAAATATTTTAAATAGTATTCTGTGTTTACGTTTATTAGTATCGTATAGTTCACTTCACGAATGTTTAGCGCTGGGCGAGAATAGCTGCGCATCGGTAGAATTACGCTCGTAATTGACGTATTGGTGCGAGAAAGACAACACGACTGGGGAACCAATCAACGCTCGCGCACCCGACGATCATGCGCCCCGCGCGCCGCGCCGTCCCTTTACATTATTTTTGACTTCTGCGCAAGTTTTGTTCAGCGCTAAAGATTCGTGACGCGACCTATAATAGGCGAAGTGTTTTAGGAATTCGTTAGGCTTGGCAAGGTCAGTCGGTAATCGCCCTTTCTGAATATAACCAACAATTGCAAGAGTAAGGCTTAGTCATATAATATAAGGTATATGAGAACGTGATTAAATCTCAATTAACGAGCTTCTATTCGATGTTGTCATTTGTGTTATAATTATACCTACCGTAAATTGAATGTTTTGCTTGGTTTATGCATCTGAGATAAGGCTATCGTTAACCTTGCTAACCTTACAAAGTTTAAATTTTAATTATTTTTTTAGTATTTTATTAGATTTTCATATTCTCAAAATATAAGTAACATAAAGAAAAAACAATCTTTGGATAATACTATACTTTGCTAAGACTTAACTGAGGTGCAGTTTAGTTTACATTAAACTTTGGATATTCTTAGGTATATAATAAGTAATCACTGTACTAATATATTTTTATTTTATTTATTTAACATTTAAGCTCGAACTATTTATTTAGTTTTTAGGAATATTAATTATATTGACTCTTATATAATAACCTTGGCAATTACATATTTATTTAGGTAATTTTTTTAAGACTAATGTGCTTAACGATTTAGTGTGTAACATACAATATGTACTATGACCTAATTTATCTATTCGTGTCTTATATGGGTTTAGTGAATTTCTACGGCTTCATTACACGATATCTTGTTCTTTAATCACATTACATTGTGACAATGGCTTTTGTTGTTTCGTAGTAATATTGTATTGGGTAGATGGTAATCTCTGTAACTGTAGCGTGTAGCTTTACATCAAAACTTTGAGGGTCCAGTTGGGTTTTCTATAATGTCTTAGTCCTGTAACGATTTTAGTACAATTATACCTAATATTATAACTTAAATAGAAAGTTATTAAACTGATATTGGTTATCTATATACATATAATAAAAACGTAACGAGTCGCCGTCTGTACATGGAAGATATATGAGACAGAATATTATAGGAGACCTTTATTAACGCAATAGATCCCAAAACAATGATTTTTGGAATTTTTGTATGTTTGTTTGTTTGTCTGTATGTTTGTGCACGCTAATCTCAGAAACGGCTTATCCTATCTAGATGGCGTTTTTAATTATATATTTTGGTAAGCTTCACTTAACATTTAGTGTTTAATTCATGTCAATCGGTTGATAAATAAAAAAGTTATGGCAATTTAAAGATTCACGTTATCTGTTAGCTGTTTCAAAAATGCTGCTTAAAGTCACTTTTCTACGCGCGCGAAGTCGCTGGCACAGCTAGTTGTTAATATTTTCAGAATTCAATAAAAATACATCAATTTAAACTTTCGAGTTTTTATGGTCATCAATCGTGTAATAATCTTATACATCAATAATTTTACAAGCACCTTCCCGATCCCTCGATAGTACAAGTACATTTATTAGAGTGCTACTTATAATTTAATTACAAACGCTAACAAAACTGTCCTACACGAAATTCAATCAAAAATACATTAAGATATGAACCTAAATACGTTCAAGAGACTCATTTCCCTCGCGAATGAATCAATACTGCTCGTTAGTGTATGGAAATTATGTATAACTGCTTTCGGTTTCACTGCGATAAGCTTAATTTGTTTTGATATTATTGTTTTATTATAATGAAACTGCTATATTTGGTTCGAAATAATAATTAGAATTTTTATGCAATGCAATTTGTCTATAAAAACCATAAATGTAATTAGACAAAATTGTCTAAGTTGAAATGGCTTCACATTGCGTGCTAAAACTGCGGCTCTAAGTATTATTATTCTAACTTGAGACATAAGTTAGATATTTAAAAATTTCGCCCAGGATGCTTAAAATTATGCACATCGTATTTGTGATTCCACAGATCCAACACGCAAATTCAAACTCATAAACTTACTCTTTATAATATTTATATTTATAATTATAATTAATTATCACAGATAGAACTAAGTCATGCGCACGTACTACATCAATCGAATCAGCAAAACCAACCCATACATAGCCTTGAATTTTTATAGTTCAAATAATAAAATGACTGTTTGTACGCAATCCATTTTTGCCATTCATAACTTCTATAATATTTCCTTTTCAAACAAATAGTACAACAATTCGCTACTATGCAATTCTCACTAATACTCTATTAGTGACAAGTCAGCATTAGCAAGAACTCATGATGATGACAAATATTTCACATTGATTCTATAATTTGTATGACTCACGGTGAACAGCAGGTAGTTATTTACCTACACAAACATACACTTGAATCTTGATTGCGGGTCACAAGTTTTCCTTATGACTCATTAAACTGTATAATTAAGGTCGTATTTCTGCACGTAACAAGTGGCAAGTAAAGTACATTTGATTTTATGTAAAATTATTTTAATCCTGTTGAAAGGTGGTTTCTTTTTCGATTGCGGGAAATTTAATGTAACCTCATTAAAACTGTTTTTTTGCGGGCAATTAAGGTTTAACCGAAAATCACCCATCAGGTTCCACCCTTATGGGTGTTTTTCGGTTAAAGTCCTTATTCTCTTAAATATACCTACTAGTAGAGTTTAATAGAGTCGTCCTTAAGGAAGGACGGAGGAGGTTGATTATATCGGAGTCGCAACTGTTCCACTACTAATTAAAACCGACCAGTCTTCCTCCGCACACTTGGGATGGTCATGGACTCATGAGTTACGCGTCACCATAAACGATCTTATGCAGAATCCAGAAGCTCTACTCCGAACACAATCGATGTCGATTTTTATTATTTTCGATACAGTTTTTGAGCAACTTCGAATTAATGTAAAAACTTTTTTGTTTCTGTTTCTATAACATTCCGATAAACTGAAGTGCGATCCGATTCTTTATTAGAGTATATTAAGTCTCATAGCTCGGTTAGCAGTATCAAAAATGGTCGATATCTATAGTAGCTACTCAGCTCCATATTAACACATAACGCACATATACACATAACGTTACCCTTAATATAAGATATAAAATGAATAAAACCGAGTTAGAAAATGCCTAGACATAGTGTTATAACCATTGTCCTGCGAAAGAATAATAGCTCATAGCAGTGTACTAGATAGGAGAAGTCATTATATCCTGAAAAGCTACCATTTTCCGTCGCACTTCTATGCAGAAGAGAATAATGAGCTTAAATTACGGTCAACGTGCAAATATAATAATATTTCTACTGAAATGTAATAAAGTCGAGTTATGAGAATGGAATGGTATTCTGTTGCGTCCTATCTTTTAAGGATTTTCATACCATTTCACTATTACGGAAAATTTGTAAGTTTCAAATAATACGAAATTGTAACCTATTATTCTATTTTGCTTGCTGAGTTGTATCTGTGTGTACAAAATGAGGTACTGAAGTACTAAGGTGCTCAATAAGGTTTTAAAATGTTTAGCTCTTAAAAGATTTTTCTTTTTTGCATATCTTTAGATATCTTTACGGATCCTTTGTATAATCATGATCACGCAGTGGTACTCATGTTCCTTGATAATAATTATGTAATTGATTTTATTATTGCGATTTTAATGATAATAACCTGAATAAATCTAGAGATTAATTAATTAAATTTACTTTGACTATTTTACAACGTATGATGGTAAATATTGTGATCATCATATTAAATATACTTACCATTAAGCAGATACGATTTAAACAATATGCCAAGTCGCATCATTGTCTCCACAATAACACAAAAAAATGATCATCTGAACAAAATGAATCTTTTTAATTTCATTTTATGTAAAACAAAAGATAAAAAATTTGTAAGAGCAAAAACTTGTACTCAATTTAGCTAGCAATATAAAAAAGATTTTTATATATTTGTTTGGATATAAGATTATCCAGAAATCTGATACGCAATATAAAAACTAATTACGAGTTAAGGCAAGAATATGCGTATATATATAATAAAATAGGATAGAATGATAACAGTACTATGATTTGGTCATTAAGACGTCGGAGAAACAACTCACTACCCAAGTATCTAATACTAAATTTGACATGCATAATTTTTATTCAGGGACAAGGTTGGCTTTCTAATACTGTTTCCTTTAGAACTATTTCAGTTGATTAAACAAAAGACGAGTTTATAGGCCAAGATTGGATAGTCGTAGTAAACGAAATACAGATAACTATCGAAAACAAAATTTGACACGCATTCCTTGTGACAAGGTTGGTATTCCGCGTCCTGTTTCCTTTAGAACAAATTCAGTTGATAAAACAAAAGAGTTTATAGGCCAAGAACAGATAGTCCCAGTGAGGTGACGGATACTTGTATGGAGTGCAGTCTTTGTGCACTTCCTTAAACAATGCTTTGTACGAGCCGCACCTAGGACTCAGTTAGGGACTTTTCTTGAGAGCGTAAAGGGGAATTATTCTGTTAGATACTCTGTTTGTTTTGTTTTAGAGTACCTTAATATTGCGTACATTTTTTAGGCTAACGTTGCATAGGTTGGATACATATCCTTGTTATCGTTATCCTTAGTAATATTGTGATATTCTGGATGTGAGAACGTATAATTTTTTGTAATTCTTTCATAAATAAACTACGAAGTGATTTGACTATTATTTGACAAGATCCTGGATAATCTTTCAGAGTTTTTAATCCCGATACATCCACAGGTACAAAAGTAAGGCAAGTGAAACCGCATAGCTCAGCTAGTGTTAAATGATTGTCTTTATTATAGGTTACATGTATGAGATCTCAAAATTTTTTAAGTTTACGAATCTAATACTTTATAATTGGACCTTTTATATTAGGTACCTAACAAAAATTCCTATATAATGCATTACAATGCGAAAAATTCCTAGTCATAATTTATAAGAAATAAAAGTTAGTCATCGCATAACGTATTTATTAAAAATAAAAAATTTGCTAACAAAAATTAATTTTATTTAACAATTATACTTACTTCAAGTACACCGTATAATTGTCTTTTAACTTTTCACCTTTCATATGGACAAAGGATTAACTATTGTTAGTATAATATTTCTTTTAATCTCCAGTGCTGTTATTGTACCTTTGTATGCACGTTTAAATTGTCTGCTTCATCATAATCTAATTTATAGTAGCCGTTTTATTGTTGGTGTATTTATACTGTATATAATGTAGTCTTTTCATAACTACATAACAGATAAATTTGGGATACGTATATTTGGTTTTTTTAATGATTAATGAATAGCCAGGCCACGATCACGCCTGATCGTAAGCGAGATGTCGTCTATGTGGTGACATGACTGCTCAAAAATTTGTTTTTAAAAGCATAGGATTATTGGGTGTCTGTTTCACGTGGCTACACTAGGATAAAAAATTTCCTATGTGTTTAATCAGTCTAATTTTTCTGTCGCCGAAGAGTGTGAAGGTGGCGTGGCTATCAGCTGCGGTGAGACGGAATACTATAGTTTTGATCAATAGAAGTCTGACATAACCATCGGTCATCTCGCAGAGAAACATGTTATATAAAAGGGTCTAATATGTCTGAATTAAAACAGCAGCTAAATCTATTGAGTTCCTACAAAGATTTAAATACATACATGCATCCATAAAATTTGACAAAATACGAACGAATTTGTACATAAAGAAGTTAATATATAGGATTAAACATAAAAGATAACGACACAAAACTCAAAGGAATTCACATAACCTAGTGCCTATTAATTCAATAATTATCATTACAAAGAGTTATTACTCGTAAGAGCCACATAATGATTCATTGTTAACGTTAGGTTATCAATTAAAATCGTCATATTTAATGAAGTAGTAGAAGTATCAAACACGTTGTTAATTTTAACGTAAATTCAATTATTGGTCGGTGATTACGTAATTAATTACCAGCTTAATTGTATTAAAATAATTAAATTCTCATTAGTTGTAATATGGTATTAAAAAGTGTTAGTACAATTCTGCAGTTAGCTCGGGACAGTTGTATGTAATTCTGATATTGAATTATTGGTTTCAGATAATACCTATTGGTCAAGAGCGGAAGACGTCTATAGTGTATATGTGAAGTGTAGTGTTATTGAGTGATGCGGTGTAGTTTTATGGGAAAGTGCACTTAAATCGGAATCATGGTAAGTCTGTTTTAGTTTATAGACTTAGTAGTACACAATATAATATATACTATGAATAACATTCTGTTTTTTAAGGTTTGTTTTTTCTGTGGGTATGATGAAATTAAGATATAATCAACTCGACTATTTTATGATGATTGTATCAAATATTTTTCTACTTTTTCAAGGAAAGCCCGTCATGTACGTATAAAAACGTCATGTATTGCATGACGTGTGACATGACGCACGAAATATTATGTCAAGATTTAAGATTTTTTTATAATATCTTCCAATATGATCAATTCTACTTTTATCATCACATCGGTATAGTAATTTAGGCGATGGTTACGATATCTTATATTCATACATACATTACGATAATCATCCCCCCTTTTCCTATGCCTCGTCGTCGACTACAATCGCTTCCTATAAAATTATTCTTGAGACGTGTTTTATGAAGAGCGTCCTGAATGTTTTGAAAATTAGAAGCTTTATATATTTTTTTAAATGGCAACAAACGATGCGGTAGTCCCCCAAAGAAGTTTCGGTACAATGTACCTACGCTAGCAATATTGATCGCAATTTGATCGTCACGCATTCAATATCTGATTTGCTTTGTCTGACCGTCGGCTATTGAATGCCTGAATCTGGGCTTTAATTAATTCTTACACAAGACATACTGTAGGCTGATTGTTTTGCTTATTCAATATATTGGGATTCATAAGTACGGGTAATATGCGTTCTCTAAGAATATCTAAATCGTATAAAAGGTTATAACGTAGGGTAACCTAACATTTTTTCCTCTGAATAAGAACTATCTTCGCACTTCAAAGAATATTAAAAAAATCTTTATCTAAATCGGCTTGCTGTCAAAAACATTCGATTCATTGTTATATAAAAGATTTATTGACTGACAAAAATGTAGCTATAAAAGCCACGTACTGCGGGTTCGGAAATCTAAGGATTCATATGAATAGACAGACCAACAGCGAAAAGGGACTTTGTTTTATACTATGTAATAATAAAATTGTTTAATTAGCTTAAAACATGGTATAATATTAACATAAAGTATTAATTTACAGTGATTATTATAGAATTATAAAAATAAATACGAAATGTTAGATCCAATTTAGTATCGAGAAAATATTACCTACGTCTGTTTGAAATTATACGAGGCCTAAAGGAATTAAGAGTTTCGGAATGATCGTAATAAAACTTAACAACTAGACCGTTTCGGAGCGCAAGTAAAGATAAAATAGAACTTCTTTATTGATATTTATCGTACTCGATAACTGCCGTACCTACGAGTAAATAGCTAAAGTTGTTACTTGAAGCAAAAATCGACAATTATTTTCATCCTTCCCAATATTATAAATTCGAAAGTCTTCACACAAAAATAGATTAGACACGGAGGATTCTTTTCCTTACGGCATTAACACGAGAATGAAAATTAAGCTACTAAAAGCGGCGGAGAGCAACTAGTTCATTTACAAATACATGTTTGAATTTAATTCAATACACATTGAAGGCTCGATATCAATAATTGATATAGTAAAATTCGTGATTTTACTCTAAAATTCATTTACATAATACATACACGTACGAATGTTATAAACAAAACAAGAACTTACGTATATTTCCATTGTATATTCTATATATATTATATAGTGTTAAATTCTTTGTTTTAAGTGCATTTCAACATTCCAAATATATTATTATACCAAGTATATCCTTATTCATATAAAACAAATGCCGATAGCAAAAGGCGCGGTAAAACGAAAGATCTCTCAGTAAATAAATGGCAGGAATTAGCAGCGACGAGGGTCGCAAAAAGGGGATTTTATTAGAAAAATTCTGGAGAATTACTTCGCCAACATAACTTGAACGTGAAACTCCAGTTAGGCTTACTGTTTAATTTTTATTCTTTCATTTTCGTAAATTGAAATGCGTAGCTTTTCTGTCCGTGCTTATTATAATTAATTGTGTATACCTCAGACTAGGTAGATTTATTACTGGCAACATTTAGCGTTAATAAAATACATTTGTGAGTCTGTAAAAGAAATAAAATTAAGAAATTCGTCTTTTATATTCATTTAATTTGAAGTGTCCGTGTTATTTGAAATAACTGATTTTGATACAATCCTCCTAGTTTTCTAATACAAAAAATCAGTTCCTTATACAAAAAAAACCTTTTTAGTTTTTCGAAAGCGTTTCAAACTATGTTGTATTTCGTGTTATTTTCTGGAACCCAATACATAACATTACGCCCGAAATTTAGGCTAATTTTTATTCTCAAAACCTCTTGAATCCGTCCGAAGCAGTATCTTTAAAAAATCTATTACAATTCGATACGGAGAATGCTAAATAATTATTTTATTACATTGCTAAATGATTTTACATTATTACATTTCTAGTATAAGACAAAGTCGTTTTCCTCTGTCTGTCTCCTATGTATGCTTTAATCTTTAAAATTTCATCTCTTTCATGCGTTTTATTAATAGAGTGGTTCAAAGGAAGGTTTATTCATACTAATATTATAAAGGCGAAAGTAACTCTTTCTGTCTTTCCATTACGCTAAAACTACTGAACCGATTAGAACGAAATTTAGTACACAGATGGTCTGGAGCCTGAGAAAGAACATAGGCTACTTTTAAACTAAAAAAGGGTTATAAGGGGGGAAGGGGAGGGTCAAAGTTTATGTGAAAGTCCACGCGGGCGGAGTCACGGGCAGCAGCTAGAATATAATAATACATGCGTGGGAAGAAGGGCTGGTAGCTAGTTATAAACTTTCTATTAAATAAAGTAAAAAATTATCCTAAAAATTTACACTGCGTAGATTAAAATAAAGCGGGAAATTCTTAAAATGTTACATTTTAATTTGAGTTTGTAATATTTTAACTGACATTAATTTGAGCACTCTTGTTTTATTAGGCTAGAGAAAATGCGAAACTGAGCTTAAATATTTTTGCGTGGCTAGTTAAGTAATCAAGCCAGGCAAAAACACTGTTATTTCTCGTTGAAAATTAGGTACTAACTTTTGGTAGGGCTAGCAATATCGTGACTAACGTCAGATTTATATACAAATTGTTATTAAGAGAGTACTTCTTAAATTATTACTTTTTATTTTGTTATATTTACACATTTAATATTAAGTTGATATTGCGGATTGTTTGTTATTTGCCATAAATAACCCTAAGTGAATATAATTTTAATGCAAATTGCTTATTCCATTTGTCCTAATATTATATCCAATGGTTGGTTGGAAGATAATGGTTTATAGGTCGGTAAAAATAGGTGTAATGAAATTTAAAGAGTAGTAATAGGACTCGCAATTAAATATATTATATATCTTCATAATATACTTTTTATCTCAGTGTTTCTAAGAAAGAAAAAGCAAGTTAATCCACGTGCCAATGCTGGAATAAAACAAATGACTTAAGAAAAAAAGCTCAAAGAAAAAAATAATCACCTAACAAAACTTTCAATACAACCTCGTTAAGTTCAGAATGAGGTAACTTCGTTCGATTCGCAAAAACAAGATGGAATCAAATGACGACTTATCTGAAAGAACTCTCGAGACCCTCAGCTTAGCGAATATTGACTTTATAATTTGGGCATTCATTTCGCGGATGAGAGAATGCTAATGTTTTTAATTAGACAAGTTTTGAAGTGATAATATAACCTTATAAAAGGTTTGGACGACGATTTGTAAGAGTTTGATGAATTTATTATTCAAAAGAAATATGATCCGTTGCTAGCAATAGTAGATGCATTACGACTTTAATAAGTAATTTAGGAAAACAAGACAATTCATTTTTGTATAGAAGTAAACATATAAAAAGTAAACATCAACAACAAGTCGATCGATATATAGCTCTTTTACGTGGTATTACCGATGCAATAAGACTTGGAGTGCTCTAAGAAGAGAGCTAGTTTCGTCGTAACAGTCCGGCAACTTACTCCATAACAGTTAAGCTTCTCTAGCTCTTAATGAGAGTTTATGGGTGGTGAAGATCACAGGTCTCTATTATTTTTTTCAAAATGTATAAAGTTTATTGACCTAAAACAGTTTGCAACCGGGCTCCGACTCAACAAACCACGCCCGGATTAATAAATATTAAAAGGCAGGATACAATACTGTATAGGAAATCAGTTGTTCGAAGGAAGTACGAATAAATAAATGCGAAAAAAAGGATGTCTAATATAAATAGGTAGGTACATATAACACAAACAACAAAGGAAGGAAGAAAACAACGTAACAGGAATCTTAGATCAGCTAACCGCATAGAAGTATGTTGTATGATGTTCTCAATAGAATAGACTTTTTATTAGCGTAACACATTTAACATAAAACGGCAGTCTGGAGGCAAAAACTGTTTTTCACCAACTGGGGTTTTTAATGATAACCACGGCCCTCAGTCACGAGGAGGCAACAGTGAAGAAAATTTAACATCTTTACCAATATTATAAAGCTGAATAGTTTGTTTGTTTGTTTGAAGGCGCTAATCTCAGGAACCACTGGTTCGAATTGAAAAATTCTTTTTTTATTGAAAAGACCATTTATTGAGGAAGGCTTTAGGCTGCATTACATCACGCTGCGACTAATAGGATCGAAGAAATAATTGAAAAAACAATCGACGGGGACGAAGTCGCGAGCAAAAGCTAGTTAAAAATAAATCAACACCAGAATATTTCATTGGTTGAATAAGTGTTCCCTGCAATTTGAAATCAAAATATCATTTAATTATTTCGCTCTCTAATCGCGTTACTAATTTATAGAATTTAACGTATGTACAGATTATTTGTAAATTTGAGTGTGTTAAAACAATAGCTTTCTCTGTCCCTATATCATGTGGTTTTTTATTAGCTAGTACTTCAAGAGGAAGTTTTATATTTCGCTAGTTGACTATATACAAGCGAGCTTTGCAAACGACTTTATAAATGATTCCAGTAATTTAATTACCTAAATAAACGCATAGAATTCGTAAAAGTTATCGTTTTCGCCATTGTGAATATCTAATGTGACCAAATAACACCTAAAAGCAATTTCCTATACTATTGGGAACGGGAGTGTACAATTTATCGTGCCGCAGTCAACAATACATTTACCTCACACGATAGGTACAAAAACAAAATCCTTCAAACGTTTCCAATGTATTAGAATACAGGGTTCATTTTATACTGGTCGTATAATACAATGATTCAAAGCACGTAATCGGGTCGGCGTTGTAGGAAATAATGTATGATCACGTAAATACTTAATACAGTACAATGTACGGATATATAGATGCACCTTTCAATCGTCATTGTGCAAATTTGTCATTTATTAGATACTAGCTGTTGCCCGCGACTCCGTCCGCGTGGACTTTCATATAAAATTTGACCTCTCTTATAACCCTTTTTTCCAGTTAAAAAGTAGCCTATGTTTTATCTCAGATTCTAGACTATCTGTGTACCAAATTTCGTTCTAATCGGTTCAGTAGTTTTAGCATCATGAACGGACTGACAGACAGGCAGTCAGAGTTACTTTCGCATTTATAATATTAGTATGAATTATATATAGTTAGAACATATTATATTTGCATAGAGATTTCTATGCAAATTATCGACAAAATGTATTATTACTCAATATTTGTATGTTCGTTTGTTCTTTGCTCCTCACAATGAAATCAATAAATGAATGTTCACACTATACAATATAATATAATTTGCTTTATATCAGAAGAGTAAAATAGCAGTATCAGAATTATAATACTCTAATATCATAGACACAATATAGCTAGAAATTTATACGGGAAATATGATTATAACTAACATTGCACGGATGTGAAAAACCTCAATGAATTATTAACGTAAATGTTTAAAAAATATTATACTTTATTTATTATACTTTTACACCGTTGGTTTTCGCAATACATTTTATTCGGATATTTTTATACGCGCAGTTAAATCATACTATCGGCGACCTTTTGGCTCGTCACATTAAGAGCTAATAAAAACGTTATTTTTTTATAACTCGGCGTATAAAAACTACACACACGAGTAATAATATTTTTACTCATATTGATTTACATATCTAATACTTATAAGTACCTAATTATATTAATGTAATTATTTTCGGTAAAGCTTTTAAGCCTTAATGACATCTTACCATTCTTTCAGTTTATTAGGTAATAACTTACCAAAGTAAGTTAGTTCTTCTTACCAAAATTATGCACAATACGTTTATTTATTTAAAACACTTTATTATATAAACAATAACAGCATACAGATGCAAAGAAAACTTAAATTGTTATGCACAAAAGGCAACCTTATTGCTACATAGCAATCTCTGCCAGGCAATATGGTTGTGGCGCGGGCGCAAATGTTGTCCATATTTTTAGATAGCCTCATAATGGAATGTCTCAGCGTTCCATTCCATACCGCAAAGCGCTGCGGTATTTCACCGGAATCTCTTATCACGTTCTCCAATCCAAAAACTCTTTTAATGCCAAAAAATAAATAAATTGCCTACTATTCCATACCGAATGAGTCTAAGAGATTGATCTTTACGTTTAATAATGTAAAGCTAATGTTATAAATAAATAATGTATATTTCTTTTGTTTCAGGGTTTAATGACTTTCATCAAATTAGGGTACACGATGCTTGTGGTGGCGATCATGTTAATGATATGGGCGTCCCTCTCGGGGGCTTTGGAAGTAAGTTTCTCTTTCCTATTTGCATAACTAACGAATAAACAAGTCTTAAATCAACTCGCCTTTATGTAATGTTTTGTTTAGACTGATGGGTATTACGTTCTATGTCAAAGAACGTTTAATTAACAATTTGTGAAGGTTTCATACTTCATTTATTAAAGATCTGACTACATATTTATATAGAACTTATTAATATAGTTAAAATTGACAGTTCATAATCCTGGCTCTCTCAAGTTAAGTAGCATGGGAGACACAATTCATGTTTCGCAAATAATTTCACGGTACATTATCTTGAATAGTCATTTTTCGTAATGAAAATTCCACCGTTCTGCATAAATAATGTCCTCGGACGACCCAAGCAGGCATTTTGTTGCGGTTTATACACTTTTCGGGTATTTTGGGTACGGATGACACTAGATTTAATAAATTATTAAGGTGCATGAGCCCTGGAGACTTGGGGTGTAATAGTTTTAGGGAAGGACAGATGGGGACATTTTTAATACAAACATGAGTAGCGCACTTAGTACCTGCGTAAAAAGCGGGCATTATATTATACTAGCTGTTGCTCGCGACTTCGTCCCCGTCGGATCTATTTCTATTATTATGTTAGGTATAGTGAGTCAATCTTAAAAGATAGACATATACTGTCGCGGACTTTTTTAGATCATTTAAAGAGGAATAATTCTATCATACATATATCTTGAACCGTTTTCGCAGCGCACGCAAAGATAGCCCTCAAAGATGAATAATAGTCCCCGTTTTTTTCCATATTTTCCATTATACCTTCGCTCCTATTAGTCGCAGCGTGATGTTATGTAGCCTAAAGCCTTCCTCAATAAATGGTCAATTCAATAAAAAAATTCGAACCAGTAGATCCTGAGATTAGCGCGTTCAAACAAACAAACCAACAAACAAACTCTTCAGCGTTATATATTAGTATAGATTAAATGAGGAAGTTTGAACTGCTGTATTTTTTTGTTATTTAAACAATATGACTTGATGTACGTTGTTCTTATAAAATAGGCGTAGAATTTGGTTTTAATACATTCGGATTACAAAGAACCTAGTTAAATCATTAAAATGCTATGTTTAACTAGGTTTTAACCTGCGATATAATTTATTTGGTTAGATTTTTTTTTTTAATAAAAGTAATCGCATTCGTACAACGTTCCCCGAAAAGTTGTTTTATTTAACCAATTCAGATGTTAGCGCTAAACTATAACAAAAAAGGTCCTATTTTCCTTTCGAATGGATCAAAACGGATTCGCTTTGCAGTTCGTACAAATTTCCAAACAAAAATGAATGCGATGTGAAACTGCGCGCCGTTTTTGTTTTTAGTTGTCATTTGATATTTTACGAGAGTTAACTTTTTTAAATATATTTTTTGAAAGGGTGTTTCAGAACTGTGTATGTACTATGTATGTTTGTATGTACTCATTGAATGTAATGTTATGACATTTCACAACAACAAAATTTTAAATCTATTGTAACAGACTTTTTTTGTAGGATTCGAGTATATTATGTTGTCAGAAAAACAGCTCGTTGTTTAATAGTTGAACCCTATATGAAGAAACACCGTATTTTCGTATTACGTATGTTACCATAAAATATTGTTTTAAATTAATACATTTCACTTAGACATAACAAATATAATGTTTATTGTTAAGTTTATGTTAAAAATTAACATCATATTTGTTGCAAACTGCAAAACGCAGAAAAAAATTATATTTTTATATAGAGATGTATAATATGATAACCGTTGCTATTATCCAAGTTGGAGATCAAACACAAATCTTCTATTAAAAAAACAGTAAATTTCCAATGTATTTTTTAAGAATAACCTGTATCCTATCTCTTTTCTTAGGCTCTGTACCACCTGTGTACCAAATTTCATAACAATCGGTTCTGTAGTTTCCGCGTGAAAGCGTAACAGACAAACAGACGTACAGAGTTACTTTCGCATTTATAATATCAGTAGGGATAAGCAGACATTTGATCGCGATCTCGCCTTATTTTGCAATTGGCTATAAGCATATAAATGCTTCTTGTGCCAACAGCTCCATGTAGACACGGGGCATCCAGCGTGCTTGTTCCAAGCTCTCTGCACGTGCTCGAAGCCAGCTGGCGACCTGGGCATCGTCACGTGCAACTACGTGCCCATACTCCGGGTACCAGCTGCGGTCAATAGCTCCAAGGTTTTCACGCTGCAGCTGACGGGGAATAGGATACGGGAACTTGAACCGCAGTTCTTTCAAGCTACTGGTAACTTCTACCTGCTAATACGTTTCGTGACTGATTAAATACCAATTTAATCAGTCACTTTAATGACATTCATTATTATTTACTTAAAATATGAAAGGAATATAAAAGAGAAACATAGCAGAACCGAGTGCTAAGATTTTTCGCATACTAGGACTATTTAACGTTAAACATTCCATCCACAACAACCGCGTTCA
>DWAJ01000406.1:0-33974 GCA_018238005.1 Eurema mandarina
GCTCACACTCAATAAACCCATTATTGGAGTGTGAGCCATAGATTTTAATGGGCCCCGACTGCCTAAGTTTTTATAGACTTATTTTTAAATTTAATTACCTTGATAGTTATTCTTCATAGTTTCAGATTGGAGTACTTGTTTTTGTCTTTTCAGTTTTAATTTTATTAGGTACGTACTTTGGTTTATTTTTTAAGCAGTTTTAATTTTTTAAATTATTTTAAAGAATTAACGTACCAAACATATATGTTTGTGGCGCTGTCCTTAACAATGCTAACCATTTAACCTACAGATCCATAATCCCATGAGGTCCATCTAAAACATTGACAAACTACGAGTCGTGAACATCATTACAGGCCAGTAATTATGTCCATTGATCGTGTTTTAATAGCGTTCGCTTTCCGTCTTAATAAGCAATGAAACGGGCCTTTTTAATGTTCAGATTGAAAGCCTCCAATTAATTGCTTTTTATAATGAACCGTCGCGCCTTTATTGGTTAACAAAATATGTACCAACAGTTTTTGGGATTTCTCATCTAGTATATAGTAATGGGCAGTACATAAAGACCAAACTATGTACTGCACGTTACTATATATACGATGCCGGAGAGAGAATAGAACCAGCTTTTTCAGGTCTCTGGTCAGGTCTTCTCTTCTCATGGGCCTTACAAGATGAGAGTAAGAGACTACTCTTATTGTTCGTAAGCTAACTTACCAAGGGTAGCTGCAAATACGACCAGTAAAATGCTGGTCTACACTAGGCCAGCGGAATACCATCATCCAACATTGCACAGAAGAATATTCTAGAAATATCTCACTTAGGTTTTTTAATAAGTTGTTCTAGTAAAGATCTCTCTTCTGGAAATTTCTAGAAGCTTCCTTTACCAGTTCTAGTTACTTGCAGCTTAAGCTTCAGATTAGAACACCACGAATTTCTTTTCATTAATTTCACCCATTGTATGAAACATTCTAGCGAAGGTGCAAAACTTGTGACACTAAATTCAAACCAGGTAAGATCTTTTGCCCCAGCTATAAAAATATGCAAATTTATATGCGTAAATTCACAATTATTCGCGGACCCAAAGTTTTAACGCTATCAAGGGGGCTATCTACCCTAATTGATGAAACTTCGAGTGATTGGAACACAGTGACAAAATGCCCAAACTTAGTCCCATTTAAATGTAGATTTAGCTGCTCGAGATAATATTGAAATAAGAAAGGGTGTACTTCAGAATGGAGTTTGGTAGTTTGCATGTTCACTGTTCAGGTCTGCGAAGAGATGTTACTTTTCTATTTAGACTTAGAATTGAAATGAAAAATTCTACCATTATAAATAATGATTCATATAAATTCTAGATAAAATATTGACATTTTTTTTTAATTATTAAGGTTATTTAAAAAAACACTTTTGTTAATTTTCCAGTAAAATTACTTAAAAACTATTTTTAGGCAGCATCTCTTTCTAAATAAAATACGACATAAAATATCTTTGTTTAGTAACTATTAGTATTTTAATAAAAATCAAACTGTCTCTGTTTTATTTATGATTTTTAGAGTAAATCTCACAAAACATCAAATCTATATTGTACAGTTATAAATTCGTCTGTATTCGACAAGTTTCAAAGAGACGTTAATACGAAATATTTACTTTATCTCCGAGATTACGGCATAAAGGAGTCTAATTTTGTTCGCACTTTCAATAATACTAACTTTGAATGTTTTATCGAATGGAAATGTTTGAAACTCTGTATTGTACTCGATTGAAGAAATACAAGCGTTTAAGGAGCTTATAAAGTTTCGCGCTTATAAAAGAAAACTGTTTTATTGTCGCAAACAATGGGTATAGCGTATAGCGCGACGATGATATGTGAATTGAATGTTATTTCACAGATAAATATCAACGTATAATTCATAATATATGTAAAAGGTGTTTTATTATAATGATACCTTTTGCATAAGCTAAACTCTTATATAAACAGCATTGGCATATCCTCTTAAAATTTTCCTGAAATTCGGGAAAATCCCAGTTAAAATGTGGCAACATTAAAAACGTAGCATTAAATGACGCGTTGACACAACGATTTACCCGTAACCGTGCTCCGTCTACAATAAACGGTCATTTGCAACTGCAAACCGCTACAATGAAGACCAAACCGCCCGAACTCACGTGAAATTTCGCTTCATTATTTTTAATGGCATCACCACACGTAGTGCGGGGGAATAAAAGACATGACGTTTTATAAACAAAACTCAGGTTTGAAATATGGTCCGATGATTCTTACGCATCGTGTGATACGCGAGCGCGTGGAATATTTTAATGTTCCGTTCCAAGTTCCATTCACGGCCCGATGTCCGTCTGTGACGCCTAACTCCTTTCAAACAGTTCGCGAATGGCCGCTTTATCTCCAACCCTCCTTTTGTTCCGACGTTTTTTGTCTTTTAATTTATGTACTGCACAGTTTTTAAGAGGTTACAGAGCTCGTAGCGGTAATTCCTTAAATTTTCGTGAGAGGAATTAGAAAGATTATTATTATGCTCGTTGAAGTTAATATAGCATTGTCTTCAGTTTTTAATGTTCCCGAAAGGTCGGGATAAATAAAAACTCCGATGTTTTTATTCGTTTAATGTGTTGTACTAAAGCTTAGGTGGGATTCCGTTTTTGAAGTCTACATAAAGTAAGAAAAAGAAAAACAATCAGAGGTCGTTTGGAACAAGAAAGGGCCAACAGCAATAAAAGCAGACTACGACTCAATCCCGTCCTTACCGAAGTTACACGATCATTGCCAACATCCGAACGTTTCAAATTTCAATACGAATCATTAACATAAAAAGGAAACGATAACCGTTTAAAATTCGTCCTGCCTTTTTGTTATTGGTTAAAAATCGCAATTGGCGCGCCGGCTTGTCAATATTTCTAAATTTCTACCCTCGTTCTTATAATTCTAATTAAAAATATATTGGTGGATCGGTGTTGCATTCAGACAATTTTAGCTTTTTAGTCCGCGTAATAAACTACAAGTTAGCTCGTTCGCTTTTGACATATGGGTTCGGTGGGGTGGTCGGTTGTAGGAAATTTAAATTTGAATTTTCGCCGGTTCGTAGCTGCGTAATTAGAAGCTAATGAGAACACACTCGGGTCGCTTTGGGCAATTTTTGAGACTTCATTTTTATCTTGGCTTTAAATTATATTGACACGTGCAATTTTCTTTATTAAAACCGCTGGCTGGCGCCGTTATTCAGTAGTGTTTCGGAGAATATGTGTTTTTGCAATTTATACTGACTTTAATAAGGTCTCATGGTTAATATTTTGTTGTATATTATTAATATTAAATTAAATCTTGTCCTTAATTGTGAATAATATTCAATGTTTATTCCTATTTAAAAATACATTGACTATTATGCGTAGGTTTCAAACTAAGAGATGCATTGTTTACATTATGTACAAATAACTCAATTAACTTTGACCTATGATTTCACCACCATACTTGTTAAACTATAATAGTAACATTTAACTTTCCTTAATCTTAGTTACATATAATGTCTATAGTCCTAATAAAATAAAATACGTTTAATTCAGGCTTTTACAATTATTTATTACTATTAAAAAAGATTTTCAATTTTATTTCATAGAATCATAAGACCATGTTTAGCACTATTATAAAAATATATAACCCATTAAGGTTTTGAGCAACGAATAAAGTGTCTAACGATAAATAAGTTTCAACACAGTTGATTACTTTTGCTAAAACCAGCTAGGAATATTGTTGGTTATCATAAATCTCGGTAGCAGGTAAACAGGTCGATACTCATTGGATCTCGTGCCAAAAAGGTGTACTTAGAACAATAACTTGCTGATATTTATTGAGATTTATATTCGATAGTTTTAGGGATTCATAGGTATATTACCTATATTGTATGGAATATTTCGTAACGCTCGCAGGTCGTTGACCTTTTCGATGTATGGATATTGTAATGTTTGGATATTGTAATTGTATTTAATTTTTTTTGAATTGCAACTATTAGAGTTTTTTGTCCTTCGTTCTCTGCTTTCGAAACGAATAGGAAATTATTGTTTTGTAATACGATAAAGACTAAAAAATTTAACTAAATTTAGTTTTTTTGAATCTATATCTCGTAGGAATTACTTTGTACAATTTAGAAAAAAAAAGATTTTACCAGTTAGAATCTCTCCATTTTATATGATAGTTAGATATAGTGTAAATACGTAGATATAGTAGATAGATATAGTGATCTCTTCCATTTTATAGCTATTTGTTATTCCTAAGCTTTACTTAAGAAACGATTCCTAAAACGTAGACTTTATAGGCATTCTACGATAAAATTTAAAACATTTATACAGAAGGTGAATTTGAATTGCCCGAGCTTTTAGGTGAAATGCGGTACAATTATACCAGTTCTCTTGAAAGAGTTTGCTTTGGTATTGAGAACGTCGTATGAATTTTTTACCATTCTTAAAAAGGCTTGTTTTCTTCGCCATTGTAACCAGGCTTATCTCCGCTCTGTGCCTTTGAATGACAATTTTATTCAATATGATAATTAAACCTTACCTGACCTATTAGTATGATTGGATAGTATTTGTAATTATAAGAAGTACTGCTTTATTTTTAAAAGTATGCGAGTGTCTGTCGCTTGGAATCCTGCCTTTTTATTTACTGAAATAATAAATGTAAAATGAAATTTATTTCTAATAGCACCATTATTAAGCTCAAAAGAAACTCTTAAATTACTGATAGATAATAGTTGTGATAGCAAATAGGAAAATAGCCCTTATTATAAATATTAAAAGCAAATCTAATGTTTAACCAACCTCTAATTAAAGTCAATAGTTTATCTCACTTGTAAGTTAGTATAAAGAATTCCCTGATACTGTTCCGTTATATTTGTATCGAACACTCGTCTATCAGAGACTTGCCTCAATGTAGCAACCGTGCCACCACAACACCGGGTTAATCAATTTTTACGTACAATTTTACTACACCATAAATTGAAAACGGCAAAGCAGCGTTCAATTGTTTCATTTTTATTATCATTACTGTATTTTGGCTGGCTTTCATAAACTATTCCTAGTCTATAAAGTTAAGGCGAGCCGGTATAAAAACAAATACAGCGACGTTTATTTTTCCAATGTCGCGGATCGGGCACCATCAATGTTTACGTGACTCGGCTTTATTAAAATTCCTCTCGTCCATTTTATTTTTCCGTCTTATTTGACGTTTTATGGTAAACTTAATTAATTTCCACTACGCCTGCTTCGCTCAGTGCTCGGTGTGATGTAATTCTGTTGGATTTTAGGGAAACTGGATTTAAGGATTTTTTGGGTACAATTTTGGGCAAGATTTTTGAGGGGAATATTCTAGAATGTTAAATGTGGAATGTGAATTAAAGATAGAGAAGGTTCGTGGAAAATGGTGGGTTTTAATATTGTAATGATGGCCAATACCTTAAGGTTAGGGGTATTGGATCTGATGAAGATAGATATTTTATAAATATTACTAAAATTTAATACCGTATTTCGTATAGGTATTCTTATTTAGAGTAAACTACAATAGTTGAATAGCACACTTATCTGTTAGTGTAACCTTAAAAATAATAATGTATTTATAATATTTTTAAACGAAAAAGTACTTACTACTAAGTAGGTACTTTTAGAATTATAAAAAACTTGAAAATCTATAATTGATACCAGATCTGCTAAGTCTCGTTAAAGCCGTATTAACGATTAATCTCAATAACAAAATATTCTCGGAAAATGTTTTTAAAGGCAGCTAAAAATCGTAGAATGGAGAATAAACAAGATACATTCAGTGACCTTTTGGGACCGTTTGGTACCGTTTTATCGACTAGCTCCTACGTACTGCCCGCCGGCTCATTTTATAATGGCATCTTTGAACTTCAACGAATTCACTAGTGTTCTCTAAGGAGCGTTTAAAGCATCTTGTAAAATCTGACCCGCCGTTGCTTTTGTTCTATGTATTTTAGGTGTACATTGAAGGTTAAATTTAAAGTATAAAAGTTTGCTTGAAGTTTAACGATCAATATATTTGTTCGTCACATTTCAAGCGGTGATCCCACCTATGTTTACATATAGGAAAAAAATAACTGCCAAACATTTGATTTGCCAAATTTTTGATGATTTCTTCCAAACTTATTAATTATAGTATTTGTTTTGCACCTTTAAATGTAATAAGAAAAATATTAAAAACGAATTGTTTTGTAATACTATGACTCTTTGAATTTGACGACTACTCTTTTTTGTTTATCCCTAATCTCCCTTTATAATTAAAACACACGGATAGACACACGATTATTAAGGTCCATTCTTCATGAAGTTTTAAATCGAAACTTTTCAATATCAATTACCCTTGAAACTTGTAAATTTAATACTCGAATATCACAATAGTAATTAAGTGAATCTAATGACATAGCCATCACATGCATAAGCATATATATGCTTTATAGGCTCAAATCTAGGACACTCGAGCTACTGTGAATTACGGAGCTTCTAAATGTCATTATCATTGGCGGTTCAAGTCATGAGATGAGAGACTGCGATTTACTTAAGGAGAAGAAATAGTCAAATTTGGACTTAGTCTTGAAGGCTCAAAGGCGAAGAAATGAAACTGTGATATTTTTATTAATATTTGCTGTTTCTTAGATAATTGATAAAAGTACCTAAATATTTATGTTCTTAAGCGATAATTCTCCCTCTAGTTACTATCCCAATCTTATTATCCTAATTCGACAATGTAAAAATGATTATATATGATATAGGTTATTTATTTTGTTTGAGGTTGGAATTTTAAGTACTAGTTGTACTTAAATGTCAATGTCACCTTGTCACAGGATTTTCAAAAAACTTCGATAGCCTATTTTTTACATTTAAATTTTTCATAAATCATTTAATAATTTTATTAACTACAATTAAATTACATACCTTTAGACAACTAAAATATAACCTGTTATAAAAGATATATTTAATGCTATTGCTAATTATATATAAACAAAATCGTCAAATTGTCACGCTTATGATCCGCTGTCACTCAACACCGGGTCGCGTGACGCCATCATTCGTCCCGTTGTCACGTTGGTTAATGAACAGGAATCCCCCTCCGCCGTAATCAACCACCGGTGATTACAAGCTGATAAAATTGCTTATCTAATACAGAACCATTGTTTACTGTTTGGATATTCGATAGAAATATGTCACGTGATGTGTCACGTTAAAGGATGGTTGTAATGATGAGAGGCGTGTTTTTTGTATTTTTTTTGAGATTGAAGGTTTTGCTTTGTTAAAATATACAAATTTGATAATTTGATATTTGATATACTTTTTTATGTTTTTATTTTAATTTAGAGAATTTTCAATAGAAAATTAAAATTGTAGAATTTGCCAAAGTGGGGCTTTTCATAACCACTAACCAGGGTTGACAGGTAAAAAAAACTATTTAATAATATCTCCTTAATTTAAATATGCTATTTAGATACGATTACAAATGAGTGTCAGGTATTTCAGTATATTAAGGTTATTAACAATAAGTTCATCATATATAAATAAACAGATAAGCATTAAGAAAACACAATTGAACGTGCTCTTAAGAGACAAATCACTTACACGCTTGGCATTTACTAATAAAGCATAATCCGATATACACATTAAAGCTATCTTAAGCTCGTAAGATGTTGATTTTACACCCGTTCAAATCCGGCAAGGGTTGCCTTATCCCAGTTCTGAAGATATTATTCTAATACAGATAGAGGTATGCTGAATTAAAGGGTCTTGTGTCTAAATGGGTCGCGTCAGTAGTCGGGATATGTGAAAGCTTTGAAAGTAGTCCTGTGAAGCTATTGGGCTATTGTTTTAAAATTGTATTGTATTGGTTTTTTGGAAATTGTGGAAGTTGGATCTGGAGGTTAAATAGTTGTAATTTTTTAGTCGTCTAGAAATTTCTTACATATAATAATACTCTCCATCTTTTCAACTAACTGTATGCCAAAAATCAGGTCAATTGATTGCTTTGCTACGGCGTGAAGGAAGAACAAATAAACAAACAAACACACTTTCAAATTTATAATATTAGTATGGATATAGCATCATGTATCTCGAGGTAAGTGGTAGGTATAATAAATACCTTACCTTTCTCCTTTAGGGGATAAATATTTTTTATGTACTTGATTTTTTCTTCCCTTTTTTTCAAATACTAACTAAACATTTAAATCTACATACCAAACCCGTTAAAGCTAGATAATATACAGTAATACTTCCTTAAACTTTTGCCACTACAAGGATATTAACTTATTTAAATACAGTGACCCATTTTTATATGTAAATGGGGCGTTGAGAAAGCTTTCTAAGACCTTAGGAGCGAATCGCAGCATCTGTGAAGCGATCTGATAAGGGGGTTATCTGTAAACCCTTCAACGGGTGGAGAATATTAAGACTATTTTTTGTTGCTTTTAGCTTGTTTTAGTCTGGTTCGTTTCAGAATATGCATTTGATATTGGTGGAGAAGTTAAAATTGTAATAAAACTCAACAGAGTTATAAAAAGGTAATATGAATATTTTATACTATTAATGATTTTCAAAAACATCTATCATATTAAACCTGAACTTAAGACAGAAAATAACGACGATTATTATTAGCTTATACATGAAGTTCGCAATAAAAATATATTCTTTTTTTTTCTGTAATATGTGTACAAAACTTCACGATGATCGATCCAGTAGTTTTGTGTTAAATCGTAACAAACACCTACTTTCACATTTATAATTAAAGTCCTTTAAGAACACTTAAAAGGGTAAAGGAAAGGAAGTAAGGGAAATAAAGGAAGTTTTCTAGTAAATATTTAACTTAGCTGCGTTAATCATCTGCGTTTCGAACGCCATACTTGTGACAAGCGAACCCATATCACTTAAGATGTGCTCAGAGAATTATTTCACCCTCCTTTGAAAGTATGTCACTGGGTTAAGGAATTGAGCCTTAATGAAATTTTAATTAAAAAATGCTAATATAATTGAATCTTATTAAATATGTAATTACTCCATGCTGAAGTATATATATTAAAGGGCAATGTGTACTTCAGCTTTGACCAGAAGTTAATACGGTTTCTTATATAAAAAGATGTGAAAATCTGTCTGTTGCATGAAATGTTTTAAGCCTAACCAAATGAACTGATTTAGGTGAAATTTTATTGCAAATTTCATTCAAATCATTTATCGCTGTAAAGACATTTCTAAAATTTGGATTGAATTATGTCATAATAAATCGAAACGTACATTTTTATTAAGACGATTGAAATGAATATTTAAATTAATTGAACAATGAATCCTAGCTATTAAAACAAATTAATTTTTAAAATTATTCTCAGCTATAATCTGTAGATAAAACAAATTCGTCTTTAAGCACGTACTGAAAAAACGATTTTCGGTTCCCAAATAAAAGAGACATATCAATACAACAGCCAGTAAGAATATAATCAATTTCAATTTAGCCACGACTTATGAACGGGCATTTGTTTGGGTCTGACGAGGCAAAACTTCCGACGCGTCACGATGACGGCACGGATCCGACACGACGTGAATTAATCACCACTTGAATATACGCCTTGTTAACTTAAATATGCTAGAGTGTTATTTATTATCCGATTTCTGCTTTTTAATTGTGAGATCGTGAGATTGTACGCTTTAGGATTTGAGGTGTTTGACTGAAATGTATTGTAATGTTATTTAGAGAGTAGTTTCAGTTGTAAGATATGGAATAAAGCGTTATTTTTAACTTAGAATTATAACTAGCAGGGCAGTATTATCGCTACGACGGACTAGGATAAGAAAGAGAAATAAGAAACGACTAGGTAAAAAGTGTATCTTAAACAAGACGAGGTGTTTGTTTGGACGCGCCTTTCTCTGGAACTATGGATGTAAAGTTAAAATTATTTTTGTAAACCATACGTTTACATTTTGTAAACAAAAGGTAGTAAGGTCATGACGCATGTCATATGTTTATTGGTTATATATATTAACATGGTTGAGGTACTGTCAACCGCATAAGTATTTAAAAGTTATTACTGAGTATACTTATTAATGAGATCTGTGCTAATGAACCGGTTGTACGTAATTGTTTTGTACTATGTCGATTCAAAAGTATTCATTATATGTAGCTTAATTAAATAAAGATATATTCGACTTGACTCCTGCCAGCTAGTATTAGAATACCTTAATATAAACGTTGGAAACAAAACTATCTCCCCATATATCATCTTATCTTGGCGCCTCAAACATTCACTCAGTGTCCCTTCAATTATAACACGTATATTAAGCAATCCACATCTATTTAAACTGTTTACATTTATACCCAGAGTCGCTTGTTACGTGTTTGATAATACCTCATTTCCCGGTGATGGGCGTATTACGGCGATATTGCGACGGTAACGATGGACATAAATCGTGCCGATGTCTGAACGGAGTCGTAACGTGTAAGTCGTCTTTTCACTAATGATATGTAATTGTGATATTTTTTCCATTTGCGTAGCATAATTATTACGTAGTTAAAAATTTTGTACTGGTCAAAAGTTATATAAGTCGTTATACATATAGACATAAGACATATGTAAATGTCTCCTTAATATTTTTTTAATTAAAAAATAAGAAATAAATTTATTTCAATTTAATCAGTTGTTACTTAGATTATAAACAAATAGCTCTTAACTATACAAAGTGCACCAACTATAGGTAACTGACCATCCAGACACGTGTTTTCAATTTAATATAATACCTATAAATTTTATGAAACGTTTCGAGAAAGAGAATGAGATTAGGCCAATAGGCCTTTCTCTTTTTCTATATATCTCGGCAAAACATTAAAAAAATATAAAAATAATAAGTATAAAGGCTTATAAAATCAATTACTTTAGTGAGCTTCAACGAAATATTACTGAAACACCTGGCGACGAGTATTTCATCCGATCGTGGTGAATCAGATAATTTTCTCATAAAAATAATGGTTCTGAATGCGGTCCGGTTCAAGATAGCGATAATAGTTGTAATTAATCTTAATAAAACAGACGCTACAATTATACTGGGAAAGATTATTTTCGGGAAATAGTTTTTTTAGGAAAATAGCGCAATAATAATCGCGTTTATTTGCACAAAAAACAAGGAACATTTGGCCACAATATGGGTCATTAGAGCATTAAAAAGTATATACAAGATATGATTTTTATTTAATTTACTAAATATGATATTTAAAGTATGGCATTCTCATTCAGTCAATCTATTTATATACCAATTTAAAACTATACAATATAATATAGTAACTCAAGTATCCGGTGGTAATTATGTCATAAATGACTTCTAGAAAGAGGCCGTGCACTAAATTTAACATTTAAGAGCGCTTTCTCTTTCTCACGATAGACGAAATTGTTCAGTAACTATCCGTTAGACTTTACTATTCTGTAATACCACCAAGAAAGGTACACACTACAATAATAAACTTTAAACAGATAATTTAAATAGCCAAGAATTTAATATAAACCGTGCCACTCATCACAGATATTAAGTAACGCAATAAAAACGAAATGCACGAAATTCTAATTTGTTGCTCAATTCCTGTTCCCTTACGAGACTTAATTAAATTCGTTTTTCATATCCAAGCAACTGGAGCACAAAGCAGTGGGATTATTTTTTCCACATAGTTGAACATGCCCCGGGCGAACCTTAATGTGGGGGCCTGTCGCGGGATGAGCCTAGTGATGGGACTGAAATCGCTGTTACGTGTTATATTGAAAGTAGCAGTGATAATTAGGATCGTTATTTTTATATTTTTTGCACCTTCGTCTTAAAGTATAAAAATTAGGTATAGACGTACACTAGAATATTAAAGATTCAAATACATATGTTTTCAAGTTTAAGATAATAATAAGTATTTTAATGTGACAAATAAATAGATGAAATTTGTGGTACCTAAACTCTATGTACTAATATAAAAAATTTAATAAGACAATAGGGCTACGAATCCATAGAAACTACACGTGTACTTCAAACTTCGTAAATTCGCGCCCTAATGCCGCATAAATATGTTGCAGACTATCGTTAGTTTCTATATGTCAAAGTGTCATGTTCTGTTTCGAATATTGGAAGCGAGGAAGGTGCAAACGATGCATTTGACAGTGACAATCGGAAAATGTCTCGTTCGCAAAGTATGCATTTCTGTACTGATCAATTTCCTACTATTGATTTTGTTGAACCTGCATTGATAGAAAATGTATGGCTGAACAAACGTAGCTTGATGTAAAACATAGGATAAATAACAGGTGCGTTATTTCAGAGAGTATTAGTAATTAACAGTGATATTATACCTGTTACGTATTTCACACCACTGGAGGTATTTTGAATCGCACGTACGTTATACATTACACATCTAAACGGAATGCGCGCGGTCATTAAAGGGTAACATATGGACAGAATATTCGAGTTAATATGTATAATTACATCACATTTGTTTGATGTTGTCATATCACCGACGTAATATTATTTTTATTAAAGTGGGCAATCGAGCTTACCTTTCTACATTTTGTAATAATATAATATGCCACGTGTTTAAGAGACATTACACATATAATAGAGTTGTTCTAAAGAAATTTACTTACGTGACGTATCTTAATATTCAAATAGATTTTTGAGATTGTTTACCGCCATTTTTTTAATTATCTATATTTATAATGGTTGTAATCTTAAAGAAGAGAGTAAAGTCACCATTGATACAGATATCATCATTTAGATAATACAAGTCTATGAAAATTACAGCTATTATATTATATTCTATACGATAATATACTGCCTTGGAAAAAAGTGTTCTCATTTGAGCATTAGACTAAATACCGACATCACTAAACTAGCATTACTAATTTCACCATTCGACTCGAGTATCGACGACTAAAATAGCTGGTAATGATTTACTGTACAACAAAAACAGTGAATGAAAACAGCGGAGCGTTAAACCGCAGCAAAGGTCTGTCAGTTGGCACGCTGTTTGGCGCCGGCACGCGGTTGATTTGCGGCGGCCACGGTGCAGCGACCGCGACGTGACAGCGGCGAGTGACGCGTCGCACCTAATGAGAACTACAGTTGAAGAGGACGCCCGATTGATGCCTGTCTGCGTGACAATTGCTTTTAATACTAGCTGCTACATACGTTATAATTGTTGTGTTATATGAGCTATTTATATAGCTGTAAGCTATACTAATATAAACAGGGTAATATTGTGAGTATATGTTAAAATTAAAAAAAAATATATCTATTAAGTGAGTTATTTATTAAGATATTTTAGTATATAAGCTATTCTTGTTACAAGGTTAATATTCTGAGTATACTTAATTAATTATAAACCCGATATTATTTAAGAAGCAATAATAAACATGTAAGCGTTTTTTATAAGCAATATATTATATAGCTATATTTAAAGTGTAAGCTACAGCAATAATTCTCTTATAAGTGTTATGAACAAACTATTTATATAAAGAGTAAATATAGATAGAAGATCCATAATAGTTGAACACAAAGTTGAATCCCTAATAGTTTAACATTATAAATTTAAATTTATATCGTTTACGTGACACATTACACGAGTCGTAAAAACATGAAAAACAAGTGTCGCGATTTAATTTTATAATTAGCAGCGGATATTTAGCGTAGCCACATTGACGTGACAATTGCGTGACAGTGACACGGGAACGAGAATGTAAGTGTGAACCGTAATGAGTGTTGAATTTCAGCTAACTAGGAAATAGTTAAGCTAACTTAAACTCGAGTTGAACCGAAGTCGAGAACTATGTGCTTAATATATGCGGTACTTGCTAATGTTCTATAATATCTGTTTCAAGGCGTCAGGGGAATGCTGATGAGTGATATGTTACGTTTAAGTTATTTATACGTCGGTGATATTGTAATAAGTATCCATAATTATATGACATGCGTGACATTATATTGAAACTTTAAATTTCCTTCACCTTGTATATACCATATTATATATACAAAGATTTCTAAAATCATTGCCCTTCCGACTTCAACGTATTAATAGGGTATAAAAAATGGCTATAAAAGTAGGCATTTAAAACACTTTTACAACTTTGTTAATAATCATTGCTAATTATATTTTAATTCTTACTTTAAGGTAAGGTAAAAAAAAGTTTTTTTACACTGCATTCCGTGTATAAGAAATTACAAATAACAATACACATTTATCTCACCATAAATGAATATAAAAATAATAATCACGCAAGTAAAATAAGACAGAACAGAAGACATTATTTTTTTAATTAAACACGTGACAAAATAACTCGCACCTATATAACAATAAAATTTATTTTCAAATTCACTCCAGCAATAAAACCGTTACATTGACAGAGACAATTCCGAATATCACTAGATACTATGACATTGATAACGTTTCAATAAAACAGCTTATAAAGGTCTCACAAATCTGAAGTCACGCTCCGAATATGGACTGAGGTGTCGACGATAAATCTTCAAGTCACGGGCCTTTCACGCAATCATTACTGTTCCTACATCTTTTACCTATTTCAACCAGTTGTGGAAATAATGTTCGGATTTATGCAATAGGACACTTAGACTTTGCTTATGAAGTGAGCATTTAAATTTATAGTAATTATCCTAAACTCATGTTCAGAAAATGCTTCGTAATGTCTACGTCACCAATATCTTTGACTTTCAGAATACTTACGTAATTTAGTTCTTAAATACGTTAGGATAAATCTTAAGGGTAAGATAAGCAAATGCAAAATTTAGTCTTTATAAATCTCAGACTAAGTGTTTCATTGCGACATTGAGAACAGATAATTAAGGTGACAAAGTATAAGGCTTGGTATATTAAATAAGTATACTCTAATCCATATTATGATAAGGTTATAGTTTCTAATATCTATCATAAGATTAGGTACAAAAATTCTTCTAACTGTCCGAATCAGATTTGGTGTTCCAGTCTATTAATGTGTAAAAATATAAAGTTAAAGAAGTATTTCTTTAGGAATTAAAGACATCTAAGGTTAAAATGACATCGTATAAAAAGGCTTCAACTTCAAGGCAAAACTAGACTATTCAATGGTTGCCTTGGGATCCCTAAGGATTCATAGAGAGACTTAGGTTATAGAGAATACCTGTTTTTGCAAACATACTTATGCACTATACCTGCAGTTGTCCTTGGAGGATTACAGATACTGTTTGAAATGCATATCTTGTATGGGATACTTGAAATTATATTAGCTTCAAAGGACTTCAATATTTTAGCATTGCGATCTTCATACTACTGTGAAATACAAATATTAAAAATTATCTTATATTACTCCTTAGAACCTCAAAAAGTTTTTTTTTTATTATTAGAATATAATATTAAAGAAAATATAATATGTTTATTTATTAAAGAACTTTAAATGTAGAAAACTGTTAAACAATAACATATACCTATTCAAAATATCAATTGTCGAATATCCTAGCCCTTACTACTTACACATTCTGTAACAACGTATCACGTTTTCCCTTAAAGGACAATAATATATGTGGGTATCCGAAGCGATTATGTAACGTATCCTTCGGATCGTGGAGTTGCCATATCTGATATGGGCCTATTCAGCAAATTACGACTGGCAACCCATTTGTTTCGGTTCGAGCGCGAAAGAACGAATCGTAATGGCGTCTATACTGAATTTTAATCTTTTATGTTCGATTTTTGGATGTGGGTTCGCAAATAAATGCTAAATCGCTAATATAAATGCGAATGTTTTTTTCTTTTGCGCCCGTTTCACGCGGTAAGGTTTGTAATCTACCAATTTTAGATCGACGTTGCTTTTGGAAGTTATACGCCATTTTATATGAAAACCAGACTGACATTTATGACCTACTATGAGACGAATATGTTAATTATTATTTCTAAAATTACTGAGTTATATATAAAATCAATTTTTTAAGTTTTGATTAAAATTATTTTACTACAGTAGTATTATTAGTAAGCATATAAGTTTATAAACAAGAGATAGATCGATAGACTCGAATAAAACGCGTTTTGAATAATATATTGCGTATTTTCTCCAGCGCGGTGTTTTTACAAGTTCAGAACGATATTTTGCTTCTCAAAGCACGTGTAAGACTATAATTTAATCTCAAGAAGCAAGATCTCGTAACAAAAACATCACTATTAGCTTTCACTTCACGCGACGAGATTTAATAAATTTACATGCAAACTCATGTTTTCCTTTAATTAACGTAAAATTCAGCATTGTTACTCCATTCGGTAATTCAAATATTTTTATTCAAGTAGGCTTCAAACGGAAACTTTAATAATTTTAAATTTGCATCCGTTCGTAAACTGACAAGAGGCGGCGGAACTTGGTAATTATTCTTGTAAAATAAATTAATTACGGGGAGACGGCCACCTACAGCGCGAAGCACTTCGCCTAAGAATCAAAGTTACCTGACAACAAGCTGATATTGTTTTATATCTGGCAATCTCGAATGAATTTATGTTGAGTCGTATTTCGTGATCTCGCTTCGCAACTCTCGCCGGCGACAACTTCAAATTAACTAGTATTTGACAATTTATGAACACTTCGCGTATATTAATTTACGTGCTGGTAAATATCACACATGTTTCTTAACTTTACGGGATCGTGGTATGGAGACGGCAACACTTAAATCTCGTGTTCTTTAATTTAAATTTAGATTTTTTTCTAGTTTCCTATAATTCCGTAAATCCATACTAGATGTATAAAATTTTTGATGTTCTTTGTTATTTCAGAATCTATTGTGCCTGAGTCCTGACCTCCATTAAACCTTAAAAGAAGGAAAAGGATTATTATTATATTACTTTTTTGATGCACTATTATGATGTAAGCCTTCTTACAGTTCCATAATTATGCTTTTTTAAAATACGTTTGTTATTTGCTTTCTGAATAATCGTAAAAATGTTTTATTTTTCAAAACGTTTTTTTAAATAGTCTAATTTCGATGATTCTCCTCTTCGATGGTTTTCATATCAACAAATTAAGAGTTCCCAGGCAACTTCAACATTGTGTACCAGGCGAGCAGAAAACAGCAGAGCTCATGCGTCGGCACTAAGTGTGAAATAAATTGGTGATATTTTACGGTCGAGTCGTAACGGAGGTAGTAAAGAGGCTTGTGGCAATTTAACGATGCTTATTCGTGACCCGCCCTCATTTCGCCCCGGAATGGCAGGTAATGAAGGACAGGATCGTTGTTTTTTTTGGAAAATAATTGTCTTGCTGACGAGTCAGAGGTCGCTTTAATAAGTGTGTTGAGATATGGACAAGCAAGTGAAGCACCGCTTGATGCTAAACGATCATCTGTAAATAAATATTCTTAAGGCTAGAAACTTTAAAGGGGAAAAGGAGGATTAATTAATATATATAGGATGTAATGAAAGAGGATGGCAAGAATAGAGGTGTACGGTGTTGCCACAAAAACGCAATATCTGACAGGATACTTTTATGGTAATTCTTCACATTTAATTATTTTATTATGAGCACAACCACATTGTATATATCCATACAATGACGAGATAAGACACAATTTTCCTACATGTAGAATAAATACTCTTTGAGTTTGATTACATTATCTGTAGTCTAAAAAAGTTTCAGAACTCACAGTCCTCGTTCTTTTATCTACAGCCAATAAAGAAATCAAATTTGGAATCATAAGCGCTTTTCCATTCCCGCCAACGCAACGGTATCGCCGTAAACTAATCAATCAAGAACAAATGCGCAGCATCGCTTTTAATACACTCAGACAATATAAAAAGGATTTTCACCTGCTATCACAAAGAGAATATTCGTGAAAGCAATTGTGAGATACGATAAATTCCACTCCGGCCCAATTTGGTCCTACTCCGGTGAGTACTAGCGAAAATTGGATGCGCAATTTGATCTTGAATGGCGCCAAGGTCACGATGTGCGTGTATCATACAATTCGCAATTAAACTTGAAAGAGAGCCCCAAAATTCAGCTGGTATTGTTCAACAGTTTGCTAACTAGTTTCGTAAGTTTTTTTCTATTAGTTTGGAATGTGAGCGCTAAAAATTGCTATTGAAAGATTGAATCTAAATTTAGTAATGATGATAATATTTCTTCTAAATTTTATATTAAGTTCTAAACATGTTGGTCGGTAAATTATTATCCCAAATTTTTAAAGTACATGATAATAGTAATTTAGTTTTTTGGTACAATCTAATAAAGTCATTAAATAAGGCTTTAATGCTTAAATCTAACTAAGTCAGTAATAGTAACACTTGAATCGTTATCGTATTACAAAACAGTAAAGTACCTCTGTGATCGGCTCAAAAAGCAATTTCTATAGAAAAGATTAGAAATTATGAAAATAATTACATCTATAATAAATTTATCTAATTCAGGTTTATTACAAGACATAAATTATATCAATCGTATTTCTTATCCATTAAAAATTACGTTCAACGTGTCCTTCGAAGTCACTATCACTACGCAGTCCCATAATAATCCTGTCCAATGAATTCTCTAATGATATATGATATATCAATATGCATAATTAATTCCGCATTCAAACGTCATAGAAACGTGCCCCAAAATCATCTAACTTCACTAACCGGAGTAAACTCTAGTTAGCAAACTCACCGCGTCGCTAATGCTTAGCTAATTTTAACTGAACACAGCCACATGTCATACTAGTAATTGCTTTTATTTCATACGTTTGATTTAGATAGCTTTAGTTTTATAGGGTATCACTATATTTCTATGGAATGTATAGTAAATAGTTTTTGTTTTTAACTAAATGTAGTAGAAAGAACGATTCTAGTTGAATAACGATATATTTGACTTTGACTTTGACTTTGAATACTAAATAGATCTAAGTTTATATTCTTCTATACCTGAAAGGTGTGGAGTGTGTAGAAATAGAAAAGAAAACCCTAGATCTGAGTAGGTTTCTACGCATTTACTGCTGTAGCCATTTTTATGTTTTCCTTATCGTGGAAAACTGATATTTTGATTATAAATTCAATGTTAATTTTAAGATAGTTAAGGCATCAGTGAAAATTTTACTTATAACTAACTAGTAATTTCGGACCGGAGCTTAGTATAATATTTCCAATCAACTCTATACATAGTGATTGTATTTCTAAAGAACCTATTCTAAGTTCCCTATACTATGAAAATTATTTCATTTGAGTCCTTTTCAAGACAAAGTTTCGCTGACATTTATTAAACCTACACATGTTCCATGTGTGGGTTGGCTACATGTGTCTAATGACATATGTGTAATTCCTCGAACATTAAAATGTCGGTTGAATACTTTCAGTTTAAATGTCACATAGCTTTGGATAAAAATATCTTCTACTTTTCGTGTCAATGAGCTAGCTTGTCTAGTAGTTTACTTCTCCAATTCAATTTTATACACATCCTAAATTTCCTTCGTAGATAATTAATTAATCTCTTATCATCAATCATTTCAGTATCGTACAACATTAACACATGAAAACTGTACCTCAACTATGTTATAATTGAAATTTACATTTCCATAGCCATAGTCACTCGTAGCATCTATTCACGATTCTTTAGATATTTCATTCCTTTAAGGTAATTAACCCTGTAAAACTATTGACTGTTATTGACGAAATTTAAATACTGAATTTTTATATTCCATGATCTGTTCAAGAATACATACATACATACACTACTACCACAATCTCCTAACCTTCAAATTTACCTTTACCTAATTCATCATAGTCATTCACTGTGGTATCAGATATAATACCAAATAATACACCAATATCATTCAAAACAATACGAGAAACATCAGTAGCACTCACAACATCGACATGACGAACTTCACCAAAACCAGCAAGTACTAGTACATACATTGAACGTCGCACCGCACGCTAAATGTTAGCTAATTCAAATTGAAACACGACCGCGAAATTCGTCATACTACGCGATACGCAACTTTAATTTCATTTTGACGAAATTTCGCCGGATTTAAATTGAGTTTGAGCTCGTAAACTGCGATATGGCGGGGTTGGTTAAACGTTAACGTTTTTATGCTTCTGTTCTGGCTGAGATATGTTCTTCTGTTCTGATCGAGGGTTCTAGATAATTGTCTACACGTATGTAGGGCTTGCGACGATACGAGCTTAATATCTTGTGTACATAAGTGTGTGGTCAATTATATAGACATTATAATATCTAATTTTAACGACATATTATGTCATTAAAAATGTATAGACAAATTAAATTTTGTAGACGACCTTTAATTAATATTGTAACGACGGTGATCAGGTTATGATATCGTAATTAAATTTTATTTTAATACTAGTAGAACGAGTAGAACTTATATCGATAAGAATACACAGTAAAAATGAGACAAATTAAATCAAGAAAGTTTAGGTAACTTTCTAATTGTAGAAGAGCTTTTAAGAACGCCAAACAATATATACCTCTCCATAACACTAGTATACTCAAGGCGTCTACCCATTAACGATGGCAGTATATTTGAAGATGTTGAGTCGTGCAGTCGAAATTGTAATTATTTAATTACCCACGGCGCCCGAGATAAACTCATTTTTACGAACCTTAACAGTTATTGCGGTCGTTTTAATTTTATATCACGGTTCCTGGAGTCTGATACTTAAAATTGAGTAAGGTATCTCATGACATAATCATTTTTAAGGTGGCTTCCTTATATAACTTATTTCAAAATCAATTGGTTAAATTAACACATTTTGTATTAAATAAAATTTGTGAACTTGAGACGTTTTTCTAAAAATTATTGCTTGAAAAACATTGGTATCAATGTCTCTTACAATGCTAAAATTTAAGCGAAGAATATTTCTTCTGTTGATAGTTGCGTATAATTTTTCTCCTTTCGTGTCTTCTCTATGTTTAAGTTCAATAAAGAATCTTCAACGCCTGTAAAGCCTATTGATATTTGTCATTGCTTCTGAATCTATAACTTGAAAAATAAACATACCTTTGCTAGAACCGTCGGGACCGCGGAGTATCGAGCACTCCTCTATAGTGCCGAACGGCGTGAACAACTGACGGACATCTTCCTCAGTCTGTTGCTTGCTCAGCATCCCCACGAACAGCTTCCGATCTGAGACAGAGACAGGGGTTAATTAATTATATTTACCCAAACACAACATTGAGCACATAAGCCTAGCGGTGTTGCGTGGCAAGGCGGATAAACCGAGCCAATTAAACCAGGGTACCTGACCAGGCGCCCCTGTACCTGGTCCAGCGAGACGGATCCTAGCTTACAACTTTTGTACAGGACGAGTCTGAGCGCACTAAGAAACTTAGCTAAATGTCTTTTGATGTAACCAGTGTCAAATTACATCGGCCTATATTGGTATATTTCAATAGAAAATTGTATCTGTACTTGTGTTCGTGGGTGGACCTTTCGAACTAATTTCTAATTATTCGTAACAGATCATCTAATTATTAAACCAATATGGAATAATTAAATTGCAGAACTCAGTGCATATATTAGTTGGAAATATTTATAAAGTTATGAAATCAAAAAGCCGTATTATTAAAGTTATTTTTGAGTTATACAAAAAGAGTTGGAGTATCGCAATATTCCTATTTACAATTATAAAAGTGTAATTTGAGATGATTAAAGTCATTTTCCTGAACGACTGGACAAAACAGGAAAATGCGTCTGTGTATTTTTGGATCAGCTATTCTTGACAATAACAAGGAAGCAATCTTTTGTGCCTTATCTCGATTTGAAGATAGCTTGATTATCTTTAAGTTAAACAACTTTTTTATCCTTTACTTTGGCATTTTTATTTTCTGCTATCAGACAATCTAAAGCTAAACATTCGTGGTGACGTGCCGTGTATGATAAAACGGTAACCGTTGAGAGGTTAAATAGAAAAACATTGTTTTCCAAACAATTTCTTAATGCACTCGTGATAACATCGTCCTGGTTGGCCGCCCCGACACGCGACCGCGCTTTACCACTGCCACAATCAAACTGACCACCGTTCGATACCATCGCTTCACAACCGATACATTGCTCATTACACCCAACCGTCCACCCGGACTGTCCAAACATAACGAGCAATGCATCGGTCGCAAGCGATCTCATCGAACGCGGCCGGACGATTCGGCTCCGGTAACACAAAACAACCACAGCCTTCTATAAAACACATATTACACACAGTTTTAGTTAAAATGAAACAACGAACAAAATTCAAACCCAGACCAACACATAATTAGCACAATACACTAAATGGTCTCCGTCGATTTGAGGTTTTCGTAGTTAACAAACAAATTATTTGCAATAACCAATTAATAGATCACGCCTTTAAATCCCTTTTCATACAGCTATATATGAATTTTATTGTTTGAACTGACTACGAAAGCCTCAACATTTCCATTAGCTTACGTTACATGATAATTTGGACGACTTCTGCTTGAGCTTCGACTAATACCTCCGACTCATTGAATGCGATCTAGAGCGATCCGAATGTATTACGTATTACACTACGCGTCTTATTAGAACGGCGCGACACTCGTATTCCAATAAAAAGCAATGTACTACATAAAGGATTCGGATCGTATCTCCTTCAAATCAGCCTCAATATCCGCCCGCGAACCCAATAGTCTAACGCTACTAGCGACAAATTTTGTACGTGTTACATTGGCTCTTTACAGAAATCAGATGTTCATATAAATAAACGACAAAATAGCAATAAAACACTAATTACTTCTCGAAAATGAAAACAAAACATCACGACGATTACTAAGTGCAGAGCGAGGTTTGTCGTTCCAAGTCGGATCTACTCGAGTTCGAGGCGAGGATGCCTTGGTTACGAACTCACATTACACAAAATAACAACAAAAATTCAAAAATAACGCCACATAAAACCCAAACAATCTGAAGGCTTTGCTCAAATGGATTTTTAATTCTGCCGCTTTATACGTAGGTACGAAACGGCCATTGTAGTTGCGATAACGTAGAAAACTTTTAAGAGTTTAAAAGCTATTATCATATCGTTATATTCCATTGGATCAAGCCTCGCATTATCGTTTCTTTCATTATTAAACTATAAGGAACGTAATATACATCGAAGAGTAACATAAATATTAAAAAGGCCATTTTCACCAGTTTCCTTTTCATTCTACATAGCATGGTTTTGACAGGGATAATCTCATTAAATCATTAATTTTTAGCTTCTCTTACCTCATCTAACTGTCATTACCATAAAGGAACTTTTATAAAAATTAAGGCAAAAATTATATGCCTTCATTAAATTGAAAAACCTGATAAGTCCAAAATGATAATTAAGGTTTTTGATAGGTTATTCATTGAAGATTTTCAAGATGTTTAATTTATGCTATAATGAATAATAAATTATATAACCTATATATTTTTTTTTTAGAAACCACGTTTTTGTTAGCTTTTAATAATTTTATACGCTGCCTAAATCTTATTGAGAATAAAGATATTTTTCTAATGAATCATAAAAAATAATTTGTTGTATGTTTTAGAACTAGCATCGAGTTCCAAATTTTAAAAATATAAAAAATGTTTAGCAACGTATAGACTTTTAGTTTTTTCTTTGATCTAAACGTTCGAATTTTAAAATGTTTTTTTTTATGGTGAATTAGCCATAGAAGAAGCAAGAGAACTCAGTAGATTCGACGTGGAACTGTCTCACTCTTGCTAGTTGTGTACAGCCTATGCACAACAAACGCTACCTTAATGCGCCTACGCCCGCCGCCTGGTTTCGCCCCCTGCAAAACAAGAATACGGCTTCACACGCTTTCCACCGCTCGACTTCTTAGCTCATGGTAGGGGAGTGTGCCTTGTGAACGAGCAATGTACATTACATTGCGCGTTCCTTATTTATAGGTCCATAGTCATTCGTCTGCAACCTGCTTTCTTACATGTGTAAATTATATTAACATATACACGTCTAAATTATTATAGGAACATGATATTTTTTCATGTGATGAATTTTTTTTTATTTTGTGATGATGGATGATTAGATGATTTTTTTTTTGCTCATGTGATGAAGATCATATTGTTGGTGATATAATTTGTATATTAATATAGATCGGCGACGATCGATCTAGTCTTTGACGTCACTGTTTTTAAAACATTTTATGTCACAATACAGATAATTTAATACTCTTAATTTTGACGTATTTTTAATACCATGTCATGTTTGGTCAAATTATTGAACTTATCATGGCCGCCATTGAGCTATATAATATACTACCTTGATTTGATATACATTTCCTCTTAAGATGGTCAAGATTTCACAAGATAAAAGGATGATTTGTAAACCTCTAACTCATATAAATAAATATAGAGTAGTGTTATCGGGTCGTGTCATTTAAAACGGAAGGAGCATTTAATTAATCTTCGTACAGTGTCGCGTGTAACTGAGTAAAGGTCGAGTGGAGAGGTCTGTGTTCAAAACATTTTGCTGCCCTTTATATGGTAATTAAGAATATTGTTCAATCTTGTATTAAAGGGTACGTTTGGTGCGTTCCCTTGTATGTTGTATGAGCCTAATCTTTTAGGGAAATTGATAGATTATAATATAAGAATAAAAGCTTATAATAATGATAAATTTTGAAACTCGTATTTTAGCGATCTTTGTAAAATTTTTCGGGTTAACATAGCTTAAAAGAGTCAAATAGATCTAATGAAAAGAAAAGCAGATTCAGAAGATCTAAAATTTACTAAGTTATCAAAATTCACTTTTTCATATTGCCTACATATATATAATTACAGTTACAGGAATCTACCCTCTTAAGAGCATGAAAACGAATCTAAATGGGATATTGCTTGCCAACTTCAAAAATTAAACTGTCAGTATTGTTATTATAATTTCGACGCAGCATCAACTTGTACATAAAAAAATACCATTTCGTCTGTACCGGATAAAACACCAATTTCGTACCAACGAGCTTTGTTTTAAATTCAAATTTAGACAATATCCGACAGACAAAGGTCCAACAAGGAAGCAGAAAGGGCTCACGTACAAGCGCGTGCTTTCAAAATATCTGGTCCGTTGGCGGCCGGTCATTAAATTCAGATTTATACCCGGGTGGGCCGCCGTGCCCGCTGTACCCGGCTACCGGGTATCTCCCGGGCGACTCCGCTAATGACCGGCTAAATTGTGATAATTTTCAACAGGGATGCGAAAAAATTGTGATCGCACCAGCTGATTGCTTTCGTGGTTTTTAATCGGGGTTTATTGTGAGCGAGGGAGTCGTTCTGTATGTATTTTTATCATAAAGCAATTGGGAATGCAACGTTATTGTAATCGGGAGTGATTGTTTAAATTGTGAGTTCGTTCTAAATCTACATCAGAACATTCAGAGAAAGAGATAGAAAGTTCATCTATAAAAGGCCAGCATAAGAATACCGAGTGAGCGTGATACCTTATTTATGAATGTAAATACTTTTATACACACTTAGTGAACTTGTATATTTGTAATGAAACCTCATTACTTTAAAAGAAAAACTACCATTAACCGATACTTTATTGTTACTAAGTATATTTTTCACAGTCAAATAGAGATGTCTGTTGGCTACGGCCTTATAAAAAACAAGTATAAAACATTGAGATACTATTTCTAATAATCGTTTAAAATTTTCCACACCAATAAATGCCTAAAAGTATAAAGAGGTAGTCAAATGTGTTTCATACCAAATTAATATTACTAAAATTATATAATAACTGTTAATTGGCAACCCTATCATAAGCTCGTGTGAGCGAGACAGACTCAGCCGGTTAACCAATGCAAATACATGATTAGCTAGTTATAAGCTAAAGACAATAATTTACTATTACGAGTACAGTGCAAAGTTTCGGCAGCGTGTACGCTAAATTCGAATTAAAGGGGAGAATGGAATTGTGACAATTATTACGGATTAAGTCGTAAGTAGTAGGTCGTAGTAATTAGCTGTAGATGATTGGGTTTTAACGATTGGATACATCCAAATACTGTAATTATTATGTGTGTGTTGATGTATTATTTAATTATGAGAATAATGAAATAGATTTTGTTTCCTTTGTATGTTTTATTTTTAATCTTTTGAAATGTAATTTATTAACTTTAGTGTTTATTGTTTTATTTAAACGTAATTGTTAGGTACAAACAAAATTGGCTTTCGTCTTTTTTAATGAAAATAATAATTGCAATTAAAACGCGGATTTAATTGTCTTTATTTACAAATCAATTTAAAAAAAAATGCACTTCATAAAAAAATGCGTTATACAATTTATATGAGTTCAAAGTAGGATTAAATCCCCCAAAAGCAACAACAAGAGAATAACAAACTTATTGATAAATACAAGTAATTAGAGTGAAATCCGGTCGCACCTGGACGCAAGTTGACTCAAATCAGTCGAAGCTTAACCCTAACTCCGCAGGGTTGGCCTAATCCGCCCGAGCCGTGTCCGCATCGGTGTGCCGTCGTGTTGACGCATCGGTGTCGTGCCGGCCCCGCTGTCCGCGTTTCGTCATGAATCATTAAAGAGTTTAACTTTCAGGCCTTAATCATGTGATTCGAAGGGTAAGGTACATAAATACATCGCTTTTGATATAATTTCTATAATCATAATATTGATTTTATAATATCTAGTACCAACATATGTTTGTATTTGAACCTTGTAACGTTCTAACTACCAGAGTTTCTTGCCAGCTAGAGAAGCTGCTTTTCGAATCGAGCGTAAATAATTATTTCGAGCACGATGTTTAGTATTAGTGTAGTTGAATTGACTTGACTTTTTAAAACAACACCATCAGTGCTTTTTTTCTATAGAGCGAAATGCTTTTAGGCATACCCGTCGCGTGGCTGATGATAAAGTGCGACGGGTTATGTGGGACTCACCATGGCCGATGGGGGTGTGTGTGGTGCCGCACGGCCAGGAATACCCACTAAAACCCTCTGCCACTCTTAGTCTTTGAATCGGGGCGGGGGATCAACACCATCAGTACATGATAACACCATAGTAAGCAAGATCTGCTTATTAGTTATTATAGTTTTTGTAAGTAAAGTATAAATAAATAATTTTATAAATATTTTCAGGACAATTATACACAGCGCCATCTAGTTCCAAGCTAAACAGATGCTTGTGTTATGGTAACTAGATAACAGAATAAAATACATATACATACTTTTCTTTTGTAAATACATACATACAATACATAGCAACACTCAGACCCCAGCAAAATACAAATGCAAATTACAAATATATTTTTCCGGTGCGGGGTTCGAACCCACGACCCTTCGCGTAAAAAGCAGTAATGCTACCACTGCACCAAGTGGTCATCAAATCTTTTTTTTAAAATACAGTATGTCCAAAATTCGTATTATTGCATATCGAGTCCTATATCAATTTAAGAACATTCCATACATCTCAAAAATCTCAGGCCTCTAAGGGCCAGTGGAGTACAAAAAGAGCGTTCACAAATACACATCTAATCCTTGGTAAACATCAATCTCTACCTGTAACTACGGATACCTGATTGAATAAGTATGCGAACGTGTCTCGCATCCATCATTCCAACATATTGTTTGGCTGCAGGATAACAACGCATCGGTTGTAACGTGAATTTATGAGGGTATGCGATTATTGATGAATTCCCTTCCACATTAGGGGGTTAACGCGACGGCAGGGGATTTTTTGTGAAATTTTACCGACGTCTCTGTGTAATATGATTGCGATTGGATGGATGTTAATGTATATTGAGAGCAATAATTACGTGAATGAAACAAAAACGACCTCCATGTTTTTGGAATTTTTGAAGGTATAGGTTTGAATTGTTAGGAATTGGTTCCTTAATTGTTTTTTATTAAAAAAAATCTTATTGATTTAGATTTGCTAAGGCAAGTTCTTGAAACATAAATATACTAATTCTGGTACTAAAACATCTGAACATGTTTTACAAAATAACTATTTCAAGTACATAATATAAATAGAAACAGATTTATACTCGCGAAGCTACGTTATTAGTAAACTTAGTTATATTCAGAACTGCGGTACAATTAAAGGACTCTAAATTACATTTTGCTGGTTTAGACCTCTGACCTTTAAGACTAAATCACTCCAGTATATATAAAGCGTCAATACCCCAACCAATATAGATGGGAAAGTAGCTTTGTCTTTCTGTCTCATATATTTGAGAGAAAATTGACAGATTTTAATGAAAGTAAGTTTATTTAGAGTCTAGAGAGTAGAAGATATAAGTCAATTTTAAAAACACCATGATTGGACTTGGAACCTTAAAATGAAACGATTATTTCGTTTTTTAAAAACAAAATGAAATTCCATAAAAATCCAACATAACAAAGTATACATTATATAGCAAAAAACTTAATCAAGCGTTTTGCAGTTTAAATAATTTTATGGAAAATATAATATAAAGTTTAACAAAAGACCATGAGTCAAAGCTAGCTAACTAGAATGTATCTAATTGTAGAAGCTAGAAACGTTTAATCGTTCTAATATATTCCTTCTGTCAAAGGGACTCAGCTGCAGTTTCGAGCTAAAATTGTTAAAATTCCATTCACTAGCTTTCTTTCATAGCTCAACGGGAACGTCTTGAAATTTCTCTCGAATTTGCAGGTGCCGAGAGATGTTCAGTAGATTCTATTAATTAACGATTCTGTCGCTATATTGCGCGTTGAATAGCCAATTACATTGGTAATTGGAGCTCGGAGGTATCTAGGGATGGAGACGTGTGACAAAACTAGTTTGAATTCAGTGATTTTAGTAGTTTCAATTTGTTTGGTGGTAAATTTATGTTTCAATTGGGAAAGTATAAAGTATAAGACTAGTGATATTTTAATGTAAGAAGAATGAATGCAGTATAAAGATGTGTAGCAAAATATAACATCAAAACATTTAGAGGATTTTAGAGGACTATAATTCTCTAAAAGTTTGAAATTATTTATAATAAGGCTACGTACTCACGCCTTATCGATTTAAAATGTTGAAGAAGGTTTCTTAGAAGCAAAAAGTATTTTTTCCAACTATCTCAACTATATAATATTAAGCCCAGAAAAAACACCACAAGCGCGATTCATGACTTTCTTTACTATACGTCACTATATATCGTTAACTCCCTGATGACTGAGTACTACAATTTCTTAGTACTTAGCAGTACCAATATCCCAACCAAATTATTATCTTAAACAATATCCACTAACAAAGCCAGTCCTCGACTGAATTAAGTTTATAATATGTTTGTTTATGTGTCGACATTGTACGACGTAACGAGGGTCGCTTTAAATATCTCTATTAAACCTCCTTACGTGTTTATTACTGAATTCTAAACAGACAGGTACGTAGGCCTGTGTTACTAGTTCATTATGATCGGGTTAAGGAGTTATAAACATTCCGGTAGGGATACCAGCTATTACTGTTGGTTTGCTTGAGTTGTGACGATTGTTTATTTTTTTCTAAAAATAGAGGAGAGGAGAATATCGCAGAGGAAAAAGTTGTTAGATTACAAATGTCTTGGGTTAAGCAAAAACAAATCGCAGACATTAACTTTACTTTCACTATATTTGAGATAAAAATATACGGCAAAGCATGTTAAAATATTCAATCATAACAGATCAAGCTTATCTTTAAATGCCAATTTACATGATATACTTTACATGATATTACAGTAACAAATAAACTGTCATTTTACTCGTATTTATCGACATCCTTCATTATCCGTGTTGTTAAATCCAGTCAATGTTAATCTAGCGAAAATATTTAATTAAAGTAAACAAAACCTTTTAACGCTCAGACAGGTTAAATTGCATCTACGTCGTATACAGTGTTTAATTAATGCAATGGATTAATCCTACGTGCGTCCGACGCTTGTCATTGTCAGCCTTCGTTAGGAGGCACGATCACACCGTCACCACACCTCAGCGCTTCATGGGACTGTCCCATTTATGTAAAACTACTTCACGATGTATGAGGATTGTTTGATGAACGAAAATTACTGCATATTACTGAATAATACCACGTATTTAGGGCTTTTTGGGACTGTCTCATTAAAAGAAGATTTTCTCTTCTTAAGTGGTAATGAATTTCCTATTTACAGTTACTATGCACGATCAGACACCTCACAGCTTTATGCGTTTCATTAATTCAAACTTATTCGGTTTGTAATAGTATCCCTAAGAATAAGTTCGGCGGAAATTGGCAAGCATTGTATCTAACGCATACAATGTTTATCTTTGTTGTTTGTATCAATGTTTATCAACAATATAAAACCAGCACAATACTTCATAGCTTTACGGGACTGTCCCATTAATACAAAAATGAAGAGTGTTAGGTAATCCTATTGATATCTATAGCCACTGTCACACTAGTTTCATTAGAATTAGTTTGATTAGACGATAATTGATACTAATTAACACAATGAGTTAATTCTACGTGTGTCTCGGCCATTTTCTGCCTGTCAAGAACCACAATTACATTATGATTCTTACTATTGTAAATGTAAAACTTTGAGAGTATGGATGTTAGGAGGTATGTTACTCTTTTACGCAAAAACTACTGAATGGATCGGGCTGATATTTAGCGTACATGTAGATTAGACCCTGCACTACTAGATAGGATACTATTTATCCCGGTATTGCACCGTGAATGGAAATGACGCGAGTTAAACCGCGGCACACGGCTAGTCTAAAATATGAAAGTTCTATCAACTTTTCTACATGGATAAGCTAAACATGTATTATGCTTTGAGAACTATTTATTTTGTATTGATGTGATAGACGCTACATCATTAACAGATACAGATTTGAGAAGGGAGAGCCAACCCAATTCAGCTTAGCAGAATATTTCTACTACCTAACAAATCTTATAGCAATTACTAGCATACTCAGACTATAACAAAAATCAATTCACTATACCTAAAACATAAGGTCTAAAATCAATAATATTGTCATGCAAACACCAGCCTAATTTTTATATTTGTTCGTATATCTAGTTAAAAAAGAAAATTCGAAATTACGTCATCAGATGCCGCCCTTGAACGTCATAATTTCACAATATGTATATTTATAGCTTATAGTCCTAGTATAGATATTTTCATTAAATGTTGATAATGTTCTATTCTGGATAACAGAAGCGAATCCGATGACAGTTATGGTAATAATGTTATATTACGGTCATGATGACGCGTGAATTAATGATCAAATAGATGGTGAAATGATCAAATATTGGTGGGGTGATAATTGAGTGGAAATACCTTCACAATATACTGTTGGATGGAAGAATTAACTTTCAATTTATTTTATGTTTTTATTAGTATTGTTTTCATCCGTACATATTTATACATGTATATTTTTTATTTTTCTTTAATTTACTGTATTAATTCGCTTTGTAACTGATTAAAGATTGAAGATTGTAAATATCTGAACGAATTGTGTCGGTGCCGCATGTGTCATGGTTTGGATGAAACAGGCTCCTGAAAAACAGTCTTTATTATCTTGAGAGCCTGGGTAATTTTTTTTTATAAAAACCTTTGTATGGAAATAAATTATTATTATTATTTAAAAATGTATACGTCTTAAATATTGATGAGATGAATGTTGCTAGTCGAAAAATTTGAGGTTTGACTTATTGAGGTTTATTTAGTATATTCTATACAGTAAGTTGGAATGTGTGAAGGTAATCACAAATATTTTTCAGTGGTGATCGAATCCACGATCCATTGCGCAGAAGGCCACTGAGCCAAGAGGCTAAACCTGAACTTTTTGTCTTGTTCTCTATTTCCTCAAAGTAAGTAAAATAAAAACTTAAATATGATTCTTATGTTAATTATATTATACCAGATATAAAAAAGTGGCTAGTTCGGATAAGAATCACTCATCAGAGGGTTATCAGATTACAGGGCTCACAGATTAGGGGGGAAAGGCCGGGTCGCGCCAAAAAGCGATCCTATCTCCGCCATTAGGCCTTATAAACGTCGCGAAAAACCCTAAAATACGCTTTATGACAGCAACCGTAGTTAAAAATTCGAGTTCAAAGTCATTAGTTTTTAATGAGCCGTTTTATTCTTTGTCCTTTTAAGAAATTTGAATTTCGTATGCAGTAGTGTGTAGGTAAAATTTTACAATTATTTTTTTTATTGAAAATGAAAATACTAATTTAAAATAAGTAGGTACATGTTTGTTAATATAATAAATTATTTCTTTAAAGTAAGACGTATAATAACGAATAACACTACCGTATCGAATTGCTGAAAAGCTGTAACATAAAAAAAATGTTCACAATTACCTTATCAATAAGAGTCCCGTTTTTCATTTTTAGTACGAGACTCGGACGGACGAAACTACTACAAAATAAGAATATATCAATAGTCGTAAAACATTCTATTCTCTAACAATATGCCACGGGAAATTCCAGAACATTCTAGAACATTCCAGAACATTCCAGCTTGTTCAAACGCGGCTCAAATGTAAATTATTACACCGTTTTGTCTCGCGAACAATTGCAACTTTTAATTGTTTACAATAAAAACTTTTATCACGCCCGTTTCCTGTTCGCGTTGAATCATTCCCAACAATGTATGTGTGTTATGATTTTTGTAAAGTCCTCCGGTATTAAACGCTTAGGGACGAAGTTGGGCGTCATTTACGGCAGCATTATAATTGCTGGTTATAAAAGGTTTTGTTGGATGTAGCTATTTATTTAGGTATTTTTAGATTCTTTATTACATATAGAAACAAACACAAACGTACAAAAAGAGAAATATAGAAGAATATAGACTCCATATGTCAAGGGCCTTGTGGCTGTAAACCATTTCTTCCAGGCAACCAATACGTAAAGGATAAAATAAGAGAAGTACACTTAATTCTAAGATGTACTCTAAACGAAAGCTTTCTAAATAATATACAAATGCTTAGATTTTGGTCGATACCATTTTATATAAGACCAATGTTATCCTAGACTTTCGCATTAAAAGAGTAGCCATGTCAGCTTACTTTCGAACTTTGCCTTTATAGTGAATGGAAAAAATATAAAAAGCGCGATGCAGGTCTCTAGTCTCTACTTTCTAATCGCCAAACCGCGACAGTTTAAATCTTCACTTACACGCTTTACACTACTTAATAATATGTTACCAAAACAATAGAAAATTTTAATCCAAATAAAACTTATAATTAGAACCTCTTACAAAACGTCAGTCAGATTGACGTCGAAATAAATGAGTCGCATTAAAATCTCAGGGTATACCGAATAATTTGAGCCGTACTCTCGATTCGAAGTAACACTATCCTTAATTAGACAATTGAAAAGCTATTGTTATTAACAATAATGATAAACAAAAGGTAGAACAAAGAACGTCTCTAGGGTAGCAGGCATTGTTCCCGGCCAATAACTTAGCATTCGATACATTTTGTATTGTAGTTTTATTTAAGTCCCCGGTGATTTCTCGGAGACCCCACAAAAGCTGAGGCCGCGCAAGTGCATTCTTTTGTTTAGTTTCAAGACTCCCAGGTTGCTAGTATTCTAAAATCAGTGTTTCTTAAATAAGTTAGCTTTAAAATTCGCAGATTTTAACTACGAAAATAGCTGTGAGTTATTTGTTATTTCATTGGTTTGATATTTTTAATTTATTGCTAATATAGTGAATTGCATAAATTATGGTATTTGAGCCTTAATAATAATGAAGAACATTCAAATTGATATAACTTCGAAAGCAAAAACGAAATTCAAACTCATCCAACGATTAACTATCATACAGGAATAAATAATTTAGAACTGGTTAACCGGTAACGGTTAACTGGTAGAACGACCGCTTGGCGCAGTGGTAACACGACTGCCTTCAGCGCGAACGGTCGTGGGTTCGATTCCCACATCGGAAAAATATATTTGTAATTTACATTTGTATTTTTCTGAGGTCTGGGTGTTGCTATGT